>JANEHU010000020.1:0-157527 GCA_027563435.1 Nasonovia ribisnigri | reverse complement strand
AACTCATAAACTACTCACCCTAAATTAGATTTTTATTATTCAAAATACTTAGAAAAATATTCTGCTTTGGAATATGAAATTAAAACTCTATGTTATCATTCAAAAAAGTAAAAAATTTAAAAAATTATAAAGATAAAAAATATTTAAAAATATAATTTTTTAATAAAAACATTGTTTTTTTAATAACATGAAACTTTGTAAAAAAATATTTTCAAAAACATTGGTACTTTTTGAAATAATGAGTTGTTCATGATAAATGAATCAACCTGTTTACAATATTATATGAATGTAATGCATAATTGTAAAACATACTTGTATTAAATATACTTGGGATAGCATTTTTTTTTAAAAAAGTATTCCCTAATTTGCCTCGAACCAAATAGTCGGAAACATCAAAATGATCACTGCATACAACACTATATGCTGTAAGTACAAAATTAGGATTTACTTTTTGTATTGCAGCAGTCCAATCTTTACCTATATTGTCTTTTGGTATCCTAAGATAGAGTTTTGAATTAATTATTAACATAGTTATAACTAATTAATTTAAGTAAGTGTTTTACCTATGAAGTTTAATTCCTGGGATTTTAGAATTGTTTGAGCAACCTTTGATAGAACACCAGTTTACCATATTGAAATATTATTATATTAAATACAACTACTAAATATAATGAATAATAATTATATTATATACGAACATGAACATAAAAGTTACTCATGTATGCGAGTTACGAACGTTCAACGTACAAACTACAAAGCATAGACCTATAAACAAATTACAACAAAACTGGACGGTCTATCATAGATTAAATACTAAATGATAAATATGTTTTGCGCGGGTAAATTTTTCTTGGAGTAAAAACCTTATGAGATATTTATCCATGATTGCCCTACGTTCATATCGGCGACACTATATGTTACCAATGCGCAGTCCATCTGTTAATAGGTCTATGGTTCCTTCCCGTCGAAACAATGTGTTTACTTTGCGAACGGTACGACGGCAGCGCCGTCAAACCGCAGCATGTGGCGGCGACCAACGGCGACCAACGGCGGGGAACGGCGAAACCGTCGAGTGCCGTGCTGTCCGTCTAAATCAGGGGGTGTTCACTTGGATATGCATGATTAGGCTACTGAGTTTACACGCATCGGCCGCGGTGAGCGCTTATGTCGTATACAAAAAATACCGTCACCAGTGCAACACTGCTCACCGTTGAATTAAACAATATTTTTGTCTACGACTATTTATGTCTTATGATTTTACTTGTCGATGTTTACGACTTTACACTAAACGTATAATATTGTTTTAGTCTTTTGTCATTTTTGCGCTATTTTTATTTTATTCGGTTATTGTTTAATGTTAATAATCTATTAGTTATTACCTAATTTGTTATATATTTTTTAATATGGGAAGAGCCGCTTACAAATGCTGTGTGAAAGGATGCACCAATAAAGGTATGATTATTATTATTATAATTATTGTTATCCCAAACTATTAAAATTCTGAGATTGATATTAACAGTAAATGTTGGGTTTAAGGTGGTATTTCTCACAGGTTCCCTAATCCTAGAAATCGTTTAGATCTCCTACAAAAGTGGATTAAGGTAATAGGATCTGATCAATTTAATGAATTGTCATCAAATGATATTCATTATAAAAAACGAATATGTTCCATTCATTTTAGTAGTGATTGTTACAGTCCCGGTACAAAAGTTAAACTTTAATGCAGTACCTTCATTAAACTTAAGTAATGATTATTATTATTTAATAATAATTATTCAAAAAATGTTATTATGTTATTTTGTTTCTCTAGTGTTAATTAATGAAATTTCTACCACTGATACCAATGACAGTCCAAGTATTGAAGGTGTTACTGAAACTATCAATTGCTCTGTTAATTCTGTTGGTAAATAAAAAAAACATTAATTTCATCTAGTTATTAATATGCACAATAATTAGACATTGAAATTTTATTTTATTTATTTTTAATACTAATATAGTTTTGAATGATATACCTTGTACATCTACAAGTAGTGAATCACCATACATCCATACCACCAATGATGAATCATTTTTTGGATTAAGTGGTTTTAAATTATTGGACAGTGTTGAGAAAAATGATGTGTTGCGTAAGTAATGTTGTATTAACAATTAAAAAATGCTGGTTTAATGTATGACACTATTTAAAACTTCTTATTTAAGCTAAAATTGTTTGTATTTTGTTTATAGCTTTTACAAATAGTATGCATGTACATGATGACGTAGTTAAAAAATCAAATTTAAAGAAAAAGTCTCAAAATAATGGTTATTATTTGCTTTTAATTTATAAAACAGATCTACAACATTTTACTATCAAGTTTTTTTATTTATAATAATAATGCATATATTTATAAATTATATTATTATATATACTTTATTATATTATAATAAATTGATGGTAAAATGAGTAATCTCAGCTGCTTTTGCTGTATTTAATGCTCAATAATCTTTAAGATGAATAAAAAGTATTATTAGTAGTAGATTAAAGCATACCTATCTGCTCTTTTGGGTTCAAAAGCTAATTATTTTAATTCTAGCAACCCTGCATGATTTGCCTTCAATTTAAAATTGTATAACTTATTTGATTCTTCATTACCTATTCAAAGCAATATTATATTATTTTAAATTTTTGACTTGATATTGTGTGTATTTATAATGGTACAAAAACCTAACACACATATATTTATTTATTTATTGGTTTTGCAATTTTTGTTCTTACACTTTTTATTCATTTATTCAACTTAAATTTATTGTTTTACTATTTTATTTAAAATACTATTTACATAGCATAATTAGTTTTGCATTATTAAATTCAGGTATGTTGAATAAAATTGGCATTCGTCATTCCAAATTATTAACACCAAAATGTAAATCTCTTTACGGCACTGGTGTAATGATGCAAAAATTATTACGGACTGAAAAGAAAAAATGCCAAACATTCAAGGACCGTCTTAAAGCAGCTGAAAAATTCTCAGATAAATATTTGGATTCTAAAATCATTGGATGTATGACACCCGCAGCAGCTATATTCACCAAACTTCAACTTCGTGAAACAAAGAATAGTCCTAAAGGCCGTAGGTTTACTCTTGAAGAGAAGCTACTTTGTTTGTCACTGTATAAGCAAAGTACAAAGTCCTACCGATTACTTTCGAAACTTTTTATATTACCGGCACGTAAAACCTTATCAACATTGCTATCCCAAATTCCAATCAGCACCGGATTAGACAAAAGTCTTTTAAAAGTTTTAAAAGAGAATGTCAAAACTTTAAAAGAAAAAGAAAAGTATTGTGTGGTTCTATTTGATGAAGTGAGTCTAGAACCACAGTTACAGTATGATGACAACATTGGCTGCATTGTTGGATTTGAGGATAATGGATTAGACCGTACCCAACGTTTTGCTGATCATAGTCTAGTGTTTATGATAAAAGGTATTACAAAAAAATTTAAACAACCTATATCATATACGTTTTGTGAAAGTTCAACAAAACGATATGACTTGGCAAATCAAATTAGGAATGTACTAAAAGCAGTACATTTGAGTGGCCTTAAAGTTGTTGGTACTATATGTGATCAATGTACTACAAACACAGCTGCTATTAATATATTAATAAATGACACAAAAGCATTCTATTTGCGCCAAAATCAAGAATATAATGACACATTTTATGAAATTGATTGTGGTGTAGAACGAATTAAGGTTGTTCACTTGTATGATCCTCCACATCTCTTAAAAGGTATTCGTAACAACCTTTTAAGTAAGAATCTTATGTTTACCATCAATGGCCATCAAAGAGAAGCATGTTGGAAGGACATCGTTGATTTATATGAATTGGATAGTGTTGCTCAAGATGTCAAAATGTTACCACGATTAACAAGAGAACATGTCATTCCTGGTGAAATAAAAAAGATGAAAGTTAAGAATGCCTCTCAAGTTTTTAGTCATCGAGTTTCATCAATCTTATCTTTTTTATCATGTAAGTAATAATAATATAACATAAATTTTATTAGGTAAAATAAATGAAAAAATGTTTAAAAAATTAATGTTTATGATCATATATTAATTTAGTTTTTAATTTTAATTTTAGCAAAGAACATAATGAATCAAAAAGCTGAAGATACAGCTATATTATGTTTATTTTTTGATAAACTGTTTGATTCGGTTAATGGTAGTTATGATAAGGTGGTGGATGGTAAAATATTTCGTACAGCTGTCAAACCAAATTCTCCTCATCATCAGCTTTGGAGAGAATCTTTAAAAGTGCTCGATACAATGTATTTTGTAAATCCTGTGTCCAAGGAACGTTCAAAACCCCAACCACCCACTCTAAAGAACTGGGTAAAAACCATTAAAGGTAACATTTTTTTATGTTTTAAAATTATATATTATAATATTATTATTGTTCTATAATCTATTCTTAATTCGGTCTTGTAAAAAATAAATTTTAAAGTATTGAAGTACTTGTCAGATACAGATAATTATTTTGAAAATAATTTAAACATATTTATACATATTTATTACATATTTGAAATTTGAATATTTAATAAAAATGGTATTTAATTATGATTATAAATATTTATTTTAGGACTTACAAAGTATTTGAATACTTTTATTTAAGACTGTCCTAATCCATTATATAATATTATTTTATTATATTATAAGAGGTTACATTGACACTAACCTATTTGAATTCAACAGGATTTCAGACGATTTGTTCCACTATGCGAAATTGTGGTGTTCGGTCTCTTCTATTACGGAATTTCAACCAAGATTCGTTGGAAAATATGTTTGGTGCATTACGTGCTTTAGGTTATAGAAATAATAACCCTAACTGTATGATGTTTGCTTCAGCATACAAAACATTATTATTAAATAACCTAATGTCAAGTCATTCACCAAGAAGCAACTGTGAAGAAGATTTGGGAACTACTTCTTTAGCACAGTATCAAACACTATTTAAAATATTTACTGACAACCAAAATAATGAAGACGAAGAAGAATGTAATTTAGTAAAACGTGTGGCTGATGGACCATTGAAGGTAAAATGTAATTCTAATATTGAAACAATTCAATTAGAAAACCAAATTAAAAATTATATCGCTGGTTACATCATAAAAAAGCTTAACACGACTTTCCTTAAAAATTGTCCTATTTGTTTGCCTCAAATTTGTACTGAACCTATACATAATGATGATCATCAACTTGCATTAAGCAGAGATTACTGCCTTGGTGGTAAATATAATTTAAAATATCCAAATACAATATTTTGTAAATTAATTCAGGACATCATTAATATGATTGCTAAAATATTGCCTTCGATATGCCATCATCTAAATTTGAAAACAGAAATTATAAACGCTATCAATCAAAATTTTAATACAAATGTAGTAGAGTGTCCAGATCATCAGTTACTTTTTGGAAAAAAATTAACAAATTTCACTGTTAAAGTTATGGTACATAATTGGTGTACCCAAGTAAACCGTTTACTTGCTGGAACCATTAATCTTTCAAAAAATGAAAATGATCATATAAAAATTAGTGCTTTTTCGAGGTATAAAACTTTTTCTAAAAAATCTAAGTATAGAAAATGAAAATATTGACTTAAATTGTAACAGTTCATTATTATTATTTGTATTTTTTAATAATTTTATTCTTTATTAAGAGTACAGTATTTATTTCTATATGTTTGATTTGATTTAATTTTTTTTATTATTCTCATTATTTAATAAGATGTTAATTTTAAAATATATAATTCTTTCATTACAATTACAATTTTCCTTAACATTACAAATTAATTCACATATTTCAACTCTATATTTATTAATGTAAGTAAAGCTGATATGTTATACTTAAGTTGACAAATTTATCACTTAGCTGTATTATTATTATTATTATTATATCTACTTTTTATTATCTAATATTAATTTTGCAATATATTAGTTCATTCATTGTAAACTGTATTCATGTCTATTATTATGTATCTATAATTATGTTTTTATTGTTATGAAATATAATAATTGTATTATTTGTATTTTTTAATAATTTTATTCTTTATTAAGAGTACAGTATTTATTTCTATATGTTTGATTTGATTTAATTTTTTTTATTATTCTCATTATTTAATAAGATGTTAATTTTAAAATATATAATTCTTTCATTACAATTATATTGAGATATCATTACCACAGTAACATACCGCTCTCGTTCTTTTTTTTTATTACTCTGGCAATAGTAGTCAATTTTTTCCGTTTTAAGTATTAACAGTTAGATAATAAGTGCGTGCGTATATCGGTGCGTTTTTGAGTCAGTCTACCCAAAACTGGTGCTGTCATAGCAGTTTTTCGATTTTGATTAATAAGCGTCTGCCGTACACTTCTTGCGTCTAGTCTTATTACGTAAGTTTATTTTAAATTTTTATCGGTACAACGGTTACACCAACTGTGCCATCTCGCCGTCCTTATCTTAATTGCTTTTACCGATAAGGTCCGCGCTGCTCCGCACATGGTATATACATCGCGTGCGTATTGACTTCCACTTCTCGACCTATATACACTGTGTGCCAAGTAGTCATCATTTTTGTCAATATGGGTAAACCAACTACTCCTAATAATACTACTACTACTTCAAATAAAGTCACCACTAGGTCTACTTCGTCCATACCTCCTTCAAATAGTGACATCATGGTTGCTCTTGATAAACTTCGTGGTGAAGTTTTATCTTCAAATAAAATTATTTCGTCCACTCAAACCTTACAATTCGAGGAATTGAAAAAAGACCTGAAGAAACTATCTTTGCAAATTATTGAATTAAAGGCTGAAAACAACACCTTACGCAGTGAACTTAATATCCTTAAAGGTAAAATTACGTCTTTGGAGGATGCCGGTTCACCTAGCCAAAGCTCCCATGTTATCTCCCAGGTATTACAGGAAAGCTTTGAGCGTCAAAGATGCTCTTTGAATACAATTATTTATGGTGTACCTGAGTCCTCTTCGGCTTCGACAGCCCAGCGGATTTCGGATGATTGTTCTTCCATTCGCAGTTTGCTTGAACCTCATAGTGTAGTCATTCCGGATAACTCCAAGGTTATTCGTCTTGGTAAAGTTGTTGCTGGAAAATCACGTCCAATCAAACTGTTGTGTGGTAACAGTGAGTCCTCCAGTAAACTGGTTTCCGACTTTAGAGATTTGGTAAAAAATGGTATTCAATTTCCTACGGGTTTCCGTATAGTCAGCGATAAAACGTTAATGCAACGTACTCTGCTTCGGTCCTGTTATGCTGAGCTTGAAAATCGTAAGCTAAAGGGTGAAACAAATCTTGAGATTTCTTACATCAATGGTGCACCTCAAGTACGTGTTGCCAGATCAAAAAACACTGGATTCCATCATCATGCAAGTCATCGATAACCAATTCAGTTAGTGGTCTGCCAGTTCGTGGATTTTATCAAAATTGTCGAGGTCTCCGATCCAAATTATTAAATCTTAGATGTAATGCTGCTGCGCTTGACCACATTTTTATTATTTTATCTGAAACATGGCTAACTAATGGTATTTTTGATAATGAACTTGGCTTACATAATTATAACATTTTTAGATTTGATAGATCCGCTCTTACTAGCAATTGTTCTCTCGGGGGAGGTGTCCTTATTGGCGTTCGAAAGGATATCCCTTCTTCTCTTATAACCGTCTCCGAATTAAATGTTGAACAAATATTTGTTCGTTTTTTCTTTAATAAAATTAACTTCTTAATAAGTTGTGTATATATCCCTCCTCAATCCCCACTCAATGTCTATCAATCTCATATTAACTCTGTTGAACATGTTCTTAATCTTTACCCTAATTATAAATATTTGTTTTGTGGCGATTACAACTTACCCGAAGTCGTATGGGATAATGATGACTCTGGTTTAATCTTCTCGTCCTCCCATTGTCGTGCTCCGTGTATCCCTGAGTTTTTTGCCTCTAATTGTTTTTTTCAAAATAACAACAACCTTAATAAGCATGGATCCTTATTAGATTTAGTATTTAGTAATGTTGTTTCTCTTTCAGTCACTGAATCTTTAGATTCGTTAGTGCCACCAGATCCCTACCACCCTCCTCTATCTATCAATTTTTATAATAACATCCATGTTCCTGGTTTAAATAGCACTCACTCCTTCTTCGATTTTGATAATGCTGACTATATTAATATATATAATTTTATTTCTAATTTTGATTGGCCTTCTACTCTATCTGCTCTCAGTGTTGATTCAGCTTTTAATACCTTATACGATGCTTTTCACCAGTCTGTACTACGCTTTGTCCCAAAGCGCCATTTTAAGCAGTCTACCTTCCCTGTCTGGTTCACGAGTGAGTTAAAACAAATTTTATTTAAGAAGAAAAAGGCTCATGCTAAATTTAAATCCACTTTTAACTCTGATGATTACAGACACTTTTCACTTCTTAGGGCCCATTATAAGTACTTATCGAAAAAATTATATCGTGAATTTGTTGATCGAACTGAACTATCAATAAATGCTAATCCTTCCAATTTTTGGAAATTTATAAAGAAACAACGCTACAATTCTGATATTCCTAAAACACTAATGCTTAATGATGCTACAAGTTCTAATGAACAGGATGCAGCTGACATGTTCGCCACATACTTTAAATCTGTATACTCATGTGAAGTCGTTGATGATGATGTGAGTGATCTTAAGATTCTATCTTTTGACCTACCCAATAATGCATACTTCACTGTTAATGATGTTTTTCATAGTCTTTCTACGTTGTCTGGTGCAAAAAATGTAGGTCCTGATGGACTCCCCGGCGTTTTTCTATTTCAGTTGCGTTCTATTATAGCCTATCCTTTATTTTTGCTGTTTAGGCGTTCTCTTGATGAGGGTATTTTCCCCAAAATTCTTAAATTCAGTTCTGTCACACCAGTACATAAATCAGGTGTCAAATCCGATATATCTAATTATAGACCTATTTCTATCCAGTCTCACCTATCAAAACTATTTGAATCTCTGGTTTTAAACAGTATTAAACCATCAGTAAACAATATCCTTATTGAAGAACAACATGGGTTTCGTCCGGGAAGATCAACTACTACATGTAACTTAGTTTTTTCCAATTTTGTATTTGATTCTTTTAAAAAACGGTCTCAAGTTGATGTAGTTTATACTGACTTAGCCAAAGCGTTTGACACTGTTAATCATAGTGTCTTACTGAGAATTCTCGAAACGTCTGGTTTTGGTGAACCCTTGCTCTCCTGGTTTGGTTCTTTTTTAGCAAATAGGCTACAATGGGTAAAATTGTTTGGCGTCAAGTCAAATATCTTTTTGTCTACGTCTGGTGTTCCCCAAGGAGGACATTTATCACCGATTCTATTTTTACTGTTTGTCAATAGTGTACGTAACGCCTTGCCTTTGTGTAAACTTTTGTGTTTTGCAGATGATATGAAACTCTTTATGGAAATAAACTCAGCTGCTGATTGTGAGAACCTCCAAAGTAGCCTTGATTGTTTTGTTAGTTGGTGTTTTAAAATAGGCCTTAAAGTCAATGCTTCAAAGTGCCGAGTCATGACGTTTACTCGTTCTCGTTCTACTATTCTTTTTGACTACAATATCTCAGGTTTGACAATTGAACGCGTTGATAATCTAATCGATCTGGGTTTTAAACTATCTAGTACCCTTAGTCCAAGTCCTCATATTGCAATGATTACTAGTAGAGCATTTAAAGTTTTAGGGTTCATTATGCGTCTATCTAAAGACTTTAAATTGTCAAAATCGTTAAAATCACTATATTGCGCTTTAGTTCGTCCTATTTTAGAATACGGGTCGGTTGTCTGGGATCCGTACACTGTTTCTGATATTAACCAACTCGAACGTGTTCAACTTAGATTTTTAAGATTTTGTTGTTTTGTGTTAGGTATTCCCCATTTAGATCACGATTATACAAATATCGCTAACGTACTTGGCCTGCCTACTCTTGCTGAACGAAGAAGAACTTTAAATTTAAAATTTATTCGTGGTCTAATTACTAGCCATATTGATTCCCCTTACTTGCTTTCCAAAATTAACTTCAAAGTTCCTTCGCATGTATCTCGCTCTCAGGTGACCTTCCTTATTCCTACCGCCAACACAAATTATCTGCAAAATGAGCCTTTAAGGCGAATTATGTCACTTGCCAATGAGGACCCCTCTTTTGATGATAATTTGTTCTAATGTTTCTTAAACACTGTTACTTAACTCTTACGTTTAATATAAGCGTTTTAATTGTTTACTTAATAACTGTCTTATTAAAATTGTAATTCTGTTATTAACATATATTTTACTTTTCAATTTTCTACTATTAATAATATATTGTACTGTACTTTAATGTTTATAGGGGAAACCCGTATATTTTGTAAATAAATAAATAAATAAATTACAATTTTCCTTAACATTACAAATTAATTCACATATTTCAACTCTATATTTATTAATGTAAGTAAAGCTGATATGTTATACTTAAGTTGACAAATTTATCACTTAGCTGTATTATTATTATTATTATTATATCTACTTTTTATTATCTAATATTAATTTTGCAATATATTAGTTCATTCATTGTAAACTGTATTCATGTCTATTATTATGTATCTATAATTATGTTTTTATTGTTATGAAATATAATAATTGTATATTTTTTCTGTAATTATAAAATGTTTGAATTGTATTAAATATTTTCGAAATATGTTTTATAATAAAAAACAAAACCTAAATATATATTAACTTTTGTTGTTGTTTTTTCCATTAATTAATAAAAGGTGTTTTCATTTGATTAGCGAATAATATCTTATTCATATTTTTATAAGGTATTTCAGTATTTATTTTGAAGTAACATACAGAAAATAATGGGTAATAAATTGAGAAAAAAATGATGTTATTAAATAATAATTTAAAAATAGCGGGAATATTTTTTGGATCAGGACGTGACGAGCGCCGCCGCCGCCGCCGCCGCCGTAGTTCTTTACATCGCTCACCAGGAGCGCTTTACACAATTTTCAGAAAAATAACACGGTAGATGCCTATCTATTAGTATACTTGTCTATGGTCTAAATATAGTAGATTGGTGTGAACGTAAAAACCGTTCGGATAGAACCGTTCAGAAACGACGGCGAAAAAACCGCAGTGCGTTTAGACCATAGACCTTATACTAATAGACAGGAGATTAGTGTCGGCGGAGCGTGGCAATATAGAGGGCGCTCGTTCTTTACTCGTTTACTCGTATACGGTAGTACGGTACCGTACACTGTATAGCGCAATAGCGCATTGATATGATACCAGCGTCTGCGTATTATTCATTGACATATTAATAAATAATAATTTATTAATATGTCAATGGTATTATCACTACAACGATGGACTGAATAAACAAATTAATTCGTTTTAGTTTAGTTTACTTTACTACTTAATAAGTAATAAGTAATAACTGACACCAAGACTTACCGTTAGAAAAAAGTTTACTAAACTAATAACATTAACAAATGATTAAAAATAAAATTGTAAATGAGGAAGTACCTATATAATAGTTAAATACTGTGTGCAATGATATAATATTAATAAGTGTTAAAATTGTACATTATTTATAAGATTTTCTTTTTATTGTATTCAAAACAGATATAAATTAATTTTGTTATTATTTTTAATTGTAATCTTTGATCATATGAATAAAATTTTAATATTTTGTTATCACATATTTTAATAATTATTCCGTACTCAGGAATCGATATTATAGTGTAGCTGTACATAATATTATAGTATAATATTGTATATTATTACAGTATACAATAATTGTAAATATACACGCCTGCTGTCAAGACGGGCTACATCACTGCGACATGTTTCCATGCTTCTCATAATGCTAGCATTATAGGCAATTCATGTCTATTAGTATAAGGTCTATGGTTTAGACCCTTACGTACGCAACGGCCGAGAGAACGCGCTATTAGGTGTTTTCGGGATCCGCAAGCACGCGACGTCTAAGCCACGCCCACTACTCGCAGTCGGTGGCACTACTGGCACTGCTCATTCAGCACGTCTCGGGAGCGCCGATTATTATTTCATGAACGTTCGACTATGATGTATCCCGTCAATATAAAATTCACACAGTAAACGCCGCGGTATTATTTGTAATATCCGCGCGTACCCATTCGAACTATCTTTTTTGAAAAGTTACTGCTTACCTAAATATATGCACCAATATATAGACTGTAAAAACAGTAACACAACATAGCTTAGTTTGTAGTTATTGCACTATTACTCATTCAAATATAATACATACAGTAAAATATAATTTAACTGTACCTAAACAAATACATCTTTTACGTTCAACTGTTCAATATTATATTATTTTTAACTACAGCATAATTTGCATTTTCCCATTTCTTAGCATCTTTCGGTTTATTAACAACTAAACTTAAAAAAAAATATTATACAAAGTAGTTTACAAATTAATACATGTATAAAAAAAAATGTATATTATGTACAACTTGTAGTTATTATGAAGACTAAATTTTGTTTTTTTTTATTTTTCATAATTTTAATATTTTCAATTATGTGAGGAGGTTCAATAATGTCGCTTTTTAATTGAGGTTTGCTGTACTGAGGGTCTACTATTTCTCGTAGTAGACATTCCTCGTAAAATCTATATAAAAAAAACAGTATGCATTTTTCAAAATTGTCTGATTAGGTACATTTTAATATTACACTGACAACTTTAAGGGGGATTCCATTTTTGGGGTCCAAAATTCATTGTCATAATTTATTGTTTGAATATAAGTCCATTTAGAAGTGTAGATAAAAAAAAAACATATCACACGTTCTGTAATGTGTAACTGCCCTTGAATTTGGTAAAAATAGTGACTATATTCTTTTAAAGTTATAGCATAATTTTTAACTTGCATGTACGGTAGCTAAAGCAACGATAAATTATAAATTAAAAATAAGGCATATGTAATTTATATAATATAGAATTTTTAAAAATAGTTATTGGTTTATAGTAATTTGTTAAAATATTAGTTGGTACTTGTGATACGCTATACGACACCTTTTTTTCTTTTAGTACTTCTTCTATACTGTTGGAATCTTTTACAGAGTAGGGGCACTTATTTCACAAATTGAATTTTCGTCAATCAATCCATCTGTAATTAAAAATTACATTTTATATTTTCATAGGTATTAGTAGCTTATATTGAATGCATACTGATTGAATGTATATTATATAAACTCCTACAATTTCACCTAAATGATACCAGTGTATATTTATTATATTTAAAATAATTCTAACCTGGAGTAGCCGCTAAATAAGGAATCGTTCTATCAATAAACAAACCGCATTTTTTAATTGTTTTATTAATTTTTTCCTGGAGAGCTTGAACCGCAATTTGTTCGGTGATTTTGCCATAATCTGTGGCGTGAGTAGTCACACTACCATACATTATATCATGTACTGATATCTTACATGATGTATAAGGTCTCATTTTGCATATTTTGCCAAATTTGGAAGCTGTCAATCGCTTTCTTCTTTCTACAAACCATTTTTGGTTATTCGATTGATTCCGCGTTTCTAACTCCAATTTTTTTTTAGAATCTTCCGAAAGGGTTATTGAAGAAATGAATTCAGTTTTTAACTTCAAATTCTTCGTCTGACAAACAATAAAGAGGTTCTGCCAGTCCATAGTGTTCATCAGGTCCTTTTGACACCGGTTTTTTTTTTTTTAAATATCTTTTTTGATTGAAAAAGAGCTCTTCAAGACAAGAAAATAATAAGTGAAAAGTGAAGTAGAAACGAATAAGAACGAGTACGAACAAGAGTGACTAAGGTAAAGAACTTGACTGTTTTAAGTTTAAACGTCGAATGACTCGACAAAACAGTGGTGTAAATATGATTTATTTCTGGGTGGGCTATGAAGATAATGTCAAAACTACTAGTTATTATTACAATTTTATATTTCGCGGAAAATGCCTATTATTTAGTATTTAACGGTATGTCGGATGCCCCTATGCGGTCGCCGGTTAGCAACATTATTAGATATAATAAAAGATATATTCGCGACTCGTATACCGGGCTATACCCGCAATAACGACGTACCCACTCCGCGATTAAGCCGTTATCGGCGGTTGACAGGTTAGGTTAGGTTATGTCACCGGCGAAGCCAACCGACGGACGCCGAGGACGTCTGTGTGCGTCTGTTGTGCGTCCGGCGTCCATGTCCGTGTTGTCGTGCTTTTAACGTACGCTCGGCGTTTTTTGTGTGTGCCGCGCTGCCGTGTTGTGCTGTTTTTCGCGTGTGGTCAGATACTACGGCATCTCGAGTCCGTGCATTGTTGACGGCTTAATGCTTATTGTTGTGACGCTTTGTTGTGCATTTGTTGGCTTTACTTAATTCGGCGGTCGTCTGGACTGACATTATACCGTGCGAAAGAAGAGTGTATTCGCCGTTCGGACAAGCACGTGGTTTTGCTCACGTCCGAAAACGATCGGTATCTATGCCGTCGTGCATCAACTGTCATAACCGCGTTTTATACCTTATTATTCTAATATATGCAAGGTGAATATATTATTGTCGTTGCACGTTACGGCCAGTATTGCGCTCGCGGTGGGTATTAGGAGTTGTGTCCTACGACAGTTTGGTTCGACGTCGTGTCGTATGGGACATTAGTACATGCTGCCCCGACCCGATACCACCGATACGCTGTCGTCGTCGAACGAGTGTGATAGCCGTACTTGTCGCCAACATACATCGCGGTGACCGGTCGACTAGACGGAGGAGTCGTGATACCATACAATTATCATAATACCACGGTCGTATTTTTATATTATTTTCTATCGTTATTATTGTTTTGTACGTGTCCCCGTGACCTAGTTACGGCATTATTTATAATATTATTATTTATCAATTTGTGTCTTATATTATTATTTATTGTGGAGACGTCCACCCATGATTGATTTAAAATTATTATATTATTATTATTTGTAAGATCAATTAGTACCTTCATTATATTATTAGTATCCTACAAATGTAAGTGCGAGTCATTGGGGCTAACTGTTTAATAAGAGCCTCATTGGCGATCAAGATAAATAATATAATAATAAATTATATTATATTATAATATAAGATAAAATTAACCAAAAGCCTGGTGACAATTTTTTGTCACCTGATTTAAAAAGAGGCAGAATAATAGTGTATTTATATATAGAAGGGTATTTCCCAGAGACCATAGAAGAGTTAAAAATAATAGATAAAGGTATTGATATTGTGTCAAAAATTTTTTTAAGAATAAAATTTGTCAAGTCATTTGTAAAATAAGAAGTATTTTCTGGAATTTGTCGAACGAAATTAGAAATTTCAATGGGGTATATGGGATCAAAATAGATAGAATCATTAATATGGCAGTTTTGGTTTAGTTCATTCCAATTTAATTTATTATAATTACTAGTATTAATATCATCAGAAATATTTTTTCCAACATTAATGAGTCACCGTCAATACCGCGAATCAAAAAGCGAATGTCAAAATAGCGACGGCAAAATAGCTAACTATAAAATAGCTAACAACCATAATAGCAAATGGTCAAAACAGCTAAAATATATTATTTTCCTTATTAGTAATACTTATAAAGATACAGATAATCACAATCAGTTTTATAGCTGGGTTATCCAATTGGTTTATATTACTATGAGATATGGCGAGATTATGACGAGATATAATAATAAAATAGGTGGAATAAATATGAGCACAATATTTGACAGCGACAGTGTATTTGAAACCGCGCAGTATTGTAGTTATATAATTCGTATATTATAGTACAGTTTCACAGTAATGTCGTTAAAAAATATCGAATATTTAATATCACAAAAAAATAAACCACTCGTAAAATACGATGGGTTCTTGTATAGGAAAGATTGTGAAAACGGCGAAGTTTCATACTGGAGATGTGCGGAAGTTGAAAAATGTCGTGGTCGAATTAATATTAAAAATGGTTTGGTTATTAAAGATTCTTCATTCAAACATGTACATGTCCCCAATCCAGCTAAAACCGAAGTCAAACAATTAACTGAAGAAATGAAAAAAAGTGCTTTAACTACTCAAAATAATCCAAGTAAAATTATTAGTGATATTGTAATAACGGCGTCATCCAATGTAATTCAAGGCAGTCTCACAAGTGTATCAAATCTTAAAAGAATTATTCAGCGAACTAGGCAACGTAATCAACATTCTCCGCCTAATCCACTAACTTTGAAAGATTTAGGAGAAATACCAGACATTTATAAACAAACAAACAATGGAAGTAAGTTTTTGTTATTTGATAATAAAATTATGAAATTAATGGTCCTACAAAAAATAGAATTAAATTTTGTACACGTGAGAGATTAGAGTTAATGTAATCTGAACATTTGTTCACCGACGGTACATTTAAGAGCGATCCGTCTATATTCACACAAATATACACTATTCACGTATTGAAATATAGTACTGTAATACCAGTAGTTTTTGCATTATTACCTGATAAAAGTACTTCAACGTATTCTTATTTAATCAAAACACTAAAATCGCATATACCATTAAATCCTAAAACTATTATGACTGACTTCGAACAAAGTGCGATATTGGCATTTAAGGAAAATTTTCCCAATATAATTTCTCGTGGCTGTCACTTTCACTTAAGTCAATGTGTATGGCGAAAAATACAATCGATACCAACAATCCACGAAAAATATATAACTGATGCAGAATTTTGTATTCAAATACGATTGTTACCAGCACTTGCTTATGTACCAGTATCTGACGTAATAGCAAGTTTCGAGCACTTATGTGAAAGTGATTATTACATAGAACACGAAGAACTTTTTCGACCACTACTGGACTACTTTGAAGATACTTGGCTTGGAAAGACGGTGCGTAAACGACGTCGAGGTCCAACATTTCCTTTGGAAATGTGGAATTGTTATGACGCGATGGATTTTCCAAAGATTAATAATTCTGTCGAAGGTAACTAATTTTAATAAATAAATATATCTAAAATAAATTAAGTATATTTAATAGATTTTTTAATATTTTTAAATATAGGTTTGAATCGTGGTTTTAATCATTTGCTTGGGTCGTGTCACCCAACACTTTGGAAACTTATAGAAGGATTCAAACAAGAACAGACTAACACAGATATGAAAGTAGAACAATACATAAGCGGACAAAATCCAATAAAAAAAAAGAAAAAATATCAAGATACTGCATTAAGATATACTTTAGCTGTTTTGAACATTCGCTATTATGACTTTTAGTTATTTTATACTTAGCTATTTTGACGTCGCTATTTTGATATTCGCTTTTTTGGATTCGTGGTATTGACGTGATACCACATTAATATAATAATTATTTAATTCATTTAATATTTCAGATTTGTTAGTATTTGAAACAAAACTATTCAGACAGTTTATTGGAAGTTCTTTTTTCTTAGTACTATAAGAGACTTCATTTATTAATTTCCATGTTGTTTTCATATTGTTTTTATTTAGAGAGATTAGATTACTATAATATAAGCAACGCGCTTCTTTAATCAATAGGTCCAAAAGATTTCTATATTTGATATAATATTGTCTAAGATTTAAATCGAAAGGTGAATTAAGTTTTTTCTTATAAAGTTTTTGTCTATTTTTAATTGAGATAAGAAGACCATTAGTTATCCAGATTTTAATTTTATGGGTTTTTTTAAATTTACTTTTTGAAATAGTAGTAACATTGTAGCACTAGAAATTAATTCATTTATTGTATAGTTAAATTTATCTACCAATATGTCTACATCATTATTAATTAATAAACTATGCCAATCAAATGAAGAAATTAAAATATTTAATGTATTGAAATTAATGATTTTTTTTTTTATTAAGATTATCATGTCTTACATTATCCTTTAGGTTGTCAATAAAATCTTCATTAATAAAAAAAGCCAAACTAAAATGATCTGTAATATATGTTTTAATAACAAATGAATTTGTTTTAGATGTATCAATATTTCTAATAAAAATATGATCAAATACAAGACTTTGTAGTATCAGTAACCCTAGTGTAAGAGTCAATACATGAAAAAAAATTATAAAATGCCAGAATATTTAAGTAGTTAGAAACATCACTTGATTTTTCAAGTACATACCTATATTAATATTCATATCACCACAGATATGATATAATAATATATCATAACTAACCGTAACGGTAACCTAACCGTAATATATATATATATATATATATAATTACTTTATCATTAACAGAAATGTTGGATAGGTAAGAATATATGCCCATTAAGAAATTATTTATAACTAAACTTGGTGATCTATAAATTCCTATTATTTTATAAATATGTAAATTGTATTTAAAATTAATTTCAATAGAATTACAATCTGTTATAATATTAGTACTAAGGTCCATGATTTATTTGGTCCATTATTTCTAATAAAAATAGTAACACCATCAGATTTATTTAAAAAACCTAAAGAATGATATGTTTTATAACCATTAATATTAAAGTTTAGATCAACACTTAACCAGATTTTTAAGGAATAAAAGAGCAAGCAAGAAAAGACGGACAAATTAATTAATTACAATTACACAAATCATCCGGAACGATGGACCAAAATGTTGTCGCGATAGCCGATTCAAACGAATACGGTTATATCTCGACTGGTTTTTGTAATGCTGGATACTATACTACTATCAACTAATGAATAAAACAACCAACTAGATAGTTTTTAAAAAGTGGACTGTATAAATATATTGTAATTATATAAGCTTAATGACATTATAACATGAGAACATCTTAAAAGCTATGTTAGTCCTAGCACAATTACAACAGATTTAATAAATTATAATAATAATGATAATAATGTCAATCACGAAGATGATTGATAATACAAAAAAATAATACAATAAATATGCAAGACGTTGATAACAATCGTCGTGTTAACAAAATAATAATAATAATAATTCCTTTCCAAGTATCCACCTCCTAGACCCTACCGTGTACCTTTGTATCCATGTAGATTTAATATAAATATAGGACTAGATCTACAGCAGAATTAGAATTAGTACAGCGTCAGTACGACGTACATACTTTAAAGTACTAGTATTAATTTCTCGGGCAGTCGCTGTATAGCAAAAACATTTAACACAAGAACAAACATTATAAATTATTTGTTAAAACTATTAATGTTAGTGAACAAAGACATGCAACATATTTTCTTCTTTGTTATAATTTATTTATAATTTTGTATTAAAGAATAAGGACCAAAACTATAAATAATAATATATAACTTGTACACACAGCAAATTGTTTTTTAATTAGTATCTATCCAATTCTTTACCTTTTATGAATGAGTTTGAATCAACTTTACACTTTTCACCACTAATAATATTGTCTTCTATTTGAACCACTTGGTCGATTGAAACAGAGTCATTTTGAGTACTAGTACAACTAGTATCAGAGTTTTTAACAATTAAATCTACAAAATATAAAAATGTTCAATAACAATAATTAAAATTATTACAAGGTACTATTATTTACAAGATTAAATACTTACCAGAGGTGCAACATGTTTCACTATTACTATTTAAGCTACTTTCTATTGATTCATTTATAACGGTTTCTGGTGTTGCTAATTTTTTCGTCATGTAATTGTCAAGAGAACCTTTTAATTTTTCAATTTCTTTTTTTTTATTAGCTTTAATTCGAAGTTTTTCCGCCCCGCCCATATGTTTTCTTTTTAATCCAGACATCTTGTACGTAATAAAAGCGTAAAACAAAATAACATTCACAGTTACTGCAGAAATATTGACTATGATGACAATTGACAATAACGTTAATAACTGCATAGAATAAATATGATTGATGAATAACCAGAATAACTGAACATGCACGATGCTAGTACGATCATTTATCGCATTTTATTTAAATGTTATGATTGTTATGAATGTTATCATCATATTATCACATGTTATCACATTTTTAGTATTTATCACGGTTTAAGATATACTGGTTACACAACACCTATATTAAATTGCTTATAAGTTATAACACATGGACATCGTTAGTCTCTAACAGTAGAGAATGTCGAATGACGATAATAAATTATTGTCTTTATTAGTTTTGTTATTTTTAACTTTTAATAATTATTATTGGTGAAGACCACTGATATAATATTTATAATTTATAGGCTTATAGCGTTAATAATGTACGAAGTCGATATCATAGATAATATTTAATATTATATAATATTATGACAATTTTTATTATTTTTTTTTTAAATTTTATGATTCTACATAAAAAAAAAAAACTAGCAAAACGTTTGGGGCCGCTCCAAATTGGGGCCGGGTGACTAGTCACCCAGGTACCCCCCTAAATCAGGCACTGACAAAGACAGTTAATTTTGATTCAGTTATTGATAATTTTTCTGCAATTAAAGCCAGAAAAATAAAGTTTTAAATATTAAGTTTCATATTTTGTAAATCTGGAAAATGTAAAATAATATATTTTAGTGTATACATTTAATCCATAATTAATAAATAATCATTATAATATTATTTTAATTTTCAGTTCTTAGTTATATTTTTCTTTCATTGTAGTTTTTTTGTACTCAAGTAGATACATATGAAGGTTTGACTGTAACAAATATTAAAAATGTATAAATATTGTTCATTTACATAAAGCTTTTTATGTTAAAAGTAAACAGTAAATATTTTAAATTTGTTAACAAATAATTTATATATGTTATTATTACCAATATTATTTTTTCTAAACCTGGAACTTAAAAATATTAACCGAATATAATTATTTAAATATTAATTAATATAAATATAATTATAAGAAATATTATTATAAAAAAATATGCGAGTGTGTTTGGTTTAAAAAAAAAAAATACTAATTCTGGTCATGTGCGAAATTTCTTGAAATTGGCGTATATTTTTCATTTTCCCCGGGTGTTAAAAAGTTATGATCCGGCCCTGCAAATAATATTAATATTATAAATAATAATATTATAAATAACGTAACCTAAATTTACTATTTAGGTTTATTTTTAAATTCTTATCTAAACATACTACCTTTTTCGGCGGAATATATTTTTTCAAAGAGGTCGTAACAAGAGATACGACTTTACTCGTTGAAAACTGTCATATTGGGATATTATAAAATATTATTTTATAATTTCTTTGGGATAGATAGAGATACGATCATTTTCGTGATCTATAGAGAAAATTATTTTTTATCGGAATACAGTCGTAACTCAAAAACGAAAAAAATCGAGTTAATACCTTTTTCGTTGGATGTATCGATATTACTGCTTGCACACCATTATATTTACCAGCCATATTTGCACCATTATCATATCCTTGTGCTCGACAATTTTTTAGTTCTATTCCATCTTCTTCTAATTTATTTAATATTTCATTTGCCAATCCAGTACCTGTTTTCTCTCTTGATTGTATAAAATCGATAAAACTTTCTTCAATTGAAATCTCAGTATTATCAATTTTAACATATCTAATTATTTGCGACATTTGTTCTTTATGTGATATATCAGGTGTACAATCAAACATAATACCATAATATTTTACCTCTTTAATACTTGTTATAATTTTGTTTCTTATTGTTTGTCCTAGTAAAACGATAATTTCATTTTGCATTGAAGGTGAAAAATAACTAGTAGAAAAATTAGATTGCTTAACTTCTTGGACATGTTGAGCTAGTATGGGAGAATAGTGACTAATAAGTTCTATTAACTGTAAAAAAATACCAGAGTTCAAATCACCATTTTTTTCAGTAGTACCTCTAAGGGCCAAATTATTTTTTGAGCAAAAAAGTATAACATCAATTATAATTCTCAATATGTTATGCCATTTTTCTTTTTCTTTTTCAATAGACTTTTCAAATTCACAGTCAATTGTTACTCCCATGTATTCTTTTTTCCAGTTCTTTCCACGATATAAAATTATTTAAATGAATTTTAGATTTTTCGTGATCTGGGATATATGGATTCAAATGCTGCCAGTCATCAAAACCATTATTTATAAAAGGACATGTTCTATTGTCATTAGAAAATAATAAACATGGAAAACAAAATACAGAATTTCAGTTCACTGTACATAAGCGGATAAGCCACTGTCTTCTCACTCTCTCTCCATTAGACAAATTTCTATAAAACCACTTTTTACTGAAGTGCCGACCTTTATCATCACTTGGTAAATTTTTTTGTTCATAATGTTGTGGCCCCTTTTCTACCAATAATGTTCTTATAGATGAGGTAATTGGTGGCCAAGTTCCAGGGTCGTTAAAATTAATATCATAGACCATAGTTAATATCTATTTGGTTATTTTCAATACAATAATCCACATTGTCAATTTGTTCAGATTCTACTTCTGAAATGTTTAAATTGTTAGAAGATATACCAGATGGTTTTAGATCAGGTGGTATAGATTCTACTTCAGAAATGTTTAAACGGTTGGAGGATATATCAGATGGTTCTAGCTCAGGTGGTGCAGATTCTACTTCTGGAATGTTTAAATGGTTAGAAGATATACCAGATGGTTTTAGATCAGGTGGTACAGATTCTACTTCAGAAATGGTTAAACGGTTGGACGATATATCAGATGGTTCTAGCTCAGGTGGTACAGATTCTACTTCTGGAATGTTTAAAAGGTTAGAAGATATATCAGGTGATTCGACCTCAGGTGGTGCAACTACAACATTATTAGCATTAATGGTTTCAGAAATTAACCATTTATTAATATTGACTGAACCGGGTACAAAAAATAGTATTGAGTATGCCGGACACCGGTATCCCGTCAAAATAGCGAAAATAAAATAACGAAAAAAAAACCGTGAATTAAAAATAGAGAAAACGGTTTGGACGAATCTAGATAAAAGCGAATGACAATAATATCGATAATGATTTTTTCAGACACAAGTAAATTATCAGTTTAGTAGCACAATTAAAGATATCTTTATTCTTAGTCGTGGTTATCGTTAGTAGTAATCGAGTATTCGAGTGATGGTTAGTGTAGTTCGTGTTACTTTTATGTGTATAATTCTTCGCTAAGAGCAAATAATATTGTATTAATATGGAATACGTACTCAGTAATAAAAATAAAAAATTCAAAATTGTTGATGGATATACATTTAGAGTAACCTAACCTGCGTCCCTACGGATCCAAAATCGCTTTTTGATCTTGATATTCCTGAACAATTTAGAAAAACCAAAAATGGCGCACAATTTCTGTTGCACGATAGTGGCCCTTCAAATAATCGAATAATTATATTTTCTACACATGATAATTTAGACATAATGGACAATTATAGTGATTGGTTTGCTGATGGCACGTTTAAAACATCGCCTTTAATATTTTCGCAAGTTTATACAATACATGTATTAATTAAGGAAAATATCATTATACCCACTATTTATGCTTTACTGCCGAACAAAACTGAAGAAACGTATATTCGAAAAAAAAGAAGTACAAAGATTCGGCTGAACGGATTCAAAAATTGGTCAATGGGTACGACGAAAATGATAAATTAAATTTTTTAAAAGGAATTGCCTATAATTTGACGTATTAGCTTATTAATATTTTATATATAATTTTTTTTATATTTTCCATTATTTTTTATTCGCTATTTTATTTTTTCAATTAAATGATATTCGCTGTTTTATATTCAATATTTTGTGTTCGATTTTTTATTTTCGCTATTTTGGAGGTGAATCCCGGACACCAGATGTACTTCGCGCGCACCACTAATCACCTACCGACCCGTGTACACTATGACGTATATTATAAGAGTGTATAAGAGTGTGTAGCTCAATCGGCAGCGGTCGGGGTCGCCTCGCGAATACCGACGAGCTACGTGATGACTGTGATGTATATGTGTGTATATATGTTAATGTGTACTTATATAGAATAATTCTGGACAGGTAACTCAAATGATAAATTATTATAAGCAATGTTTTTATTATGAGTTGTTGTTTTAATGCACAATATATAATAATTCCAATATAAAAATAATAATTACGGCCGTTTTGACCCAACAGATAAAATAATAATATGTAATACAAATAAATTGTGGTTAACTTAACAGTTTAGCTCAACCAATAATAATAATCTATATATATAAAAATGAATGTATGTGTGTGTGTGTGTCCATATTACCATGGTGACCAAGGTTGCCAAGGTTACCAAGATTTCATAATAATTATTATTATTTATTTCAATATAACTGAATTCAATTGCAACTATTATAAGAATTGCAACTATTAAAAGTTAATTTTTTATTCCCAACAACAAACGATCGATAAATAGTCCCGCAGTTCAAGCACTCAAGAAGCGGGAAACACGAGCCGCGGAAACAGACGGGCAAAGAGAAGCCAGATTGAGGACCAACCGAGAACGGCAGTCCCGGGCCCGCTCATCGGAGACTGACGAGCAAAGAGAAGCCAGATTGAGGACCAACCGAGAACGGCAGTCCCGGGCCCGCTCATCGGAGACTGACGAGCAAAGAGAAACCAGATTGAGGACCAACCGAGAACGGTAGTCCTGGGCCCGCTCATCGGAGACTGCCGAGCAAAGAGAAGCCAGATTGAGGACCAACCGAGAACGGCAGTCCTGGGCCCGCTCATCGGAGACTGCCGAGCAAAGAGAAACCAGATTGAGGACCAACCGAGAACGGTAGTCCCGGGCCCGCTCATCCGAGACAGATGAGCACCGAGATGCAAGATTGGGGACCATGCGAGTAATGGGTGCTCGATCCAGACGAACCACCGAATTGAACCTTTGTGCACTACACTATGATGCCGATATTAATTACAGCACACACTCAAGCGTGGCCATCGGAATAATGGATGTACTCTGCATTTATTGTAGAGCATTTAAGTTTAAGAATGAAGCACCAGGAATGTGCTGTGCTCGGGGTAAGGTAAATTTGCCAGCCTTGCATGCACCACCCGAACCATTATCAACGTTGGTGGCAGGCGATACGAGCATTTCGAAACATTTTTTAACAAATATCCGTCGTTACAATTCGTGTTTCCAAATGTGTGTGGCCTAAATTTGGTAAATCCATGCTTCTCCCATGGACAGCTGTATGTTGCCTGCTCCCGCGTCGGGAGCCCGAATGATTTATATGTGTACGCACCAGATGGTTATACGAAAAATATTGTGTATCACAATGCACTTATGTAGATGGCAAGCATAAACCATTAAAGAACCATTAAAAATGCTTTTTTGCTTTTTTAATTTTTTAACAAATTTAGGTTAAAAAAGGTTTAGAGATTAATAAAATCACTAAAATACATATAGAGTAGGTATTTTTAATGGGCAACGAGGTGCACGAGGTCAGCTAGTAATAAATAAATACAAATAATATTAGCATAAAACATGAACTCACGGTTTTGTGGAGTGCAGCTGGCCAGCAGCAACCATAGCTATACCTGTATAATATATGGAGAATTGACACATAATAATGATAATACAATATATCAGCACTTAATTGTAAATATAACACATTATGGCTATTCAAGCCTGACAATAATAAATAATACAAAATACGGTTTAATGTTGATTGCACTTTCGACGATATTATAACATAAAATAAATATTTGAAATAACCCGACGATTCGCGACGTGATACATCAATAATTAGTTATAATAGCATGTATTAGCGGCTATTCGAGCCAGCGATAGCATTAATATTTAAAAACAATAACAATATCCGACTATTTGAGCCGGATCACACAAATTATATATAAAAAACAATCAAATTAACTATTAGAGTTAAAATGATATAATATTGTGTTCTCTTTACGACGCACGGTTGTTTGTGGAAAAACGATATTACGCGACTGCTTTAATATAACAATAATTATTATAGGTAATGACAATAACCTGAGATAGTACGGCGGCGACGAGTATAAAATTACAATTACTATTATATAATTCACATTTTAATCTTATAATATTATTAAACGTCGTGTGCGTGTGTGTGTTGCGACTTGATGGTAACAACTATAGGTCATTGACCTACACTGGGTCGCGCGGTGTGGTGGTGCGGTGGCAATTAAAAATTAAGGTATTATCTGGCGTCGACAAATATTATTTGCTAATTTTTTACTTTCTTTTTCTTTTTTAAGTCTTTGTTTGGCAAACCACGATCCTGATGGCTTTTTCGAAGACATTATATTAGCCTAATTAATACAAAATAAAAATACGATTTTAGAAGCAATTGACAAAGAATAAATATTATTTTTAAAATAACATTTTTACAACCAACATTTAATATATTAAAATTAAAACTTTTTATTTTTAAAAATATGGTATTATTATACTATTATTTAAATACAAATAAAAACGTATACCTATCCTACATTCTATGATTATATTAAATTCATAAATAAATAAATATTGAAAATAATAAATCACTTGAAAAAAAATTTGTGAAATATCACAAATTAAAAATGCTCTTATCCCGCTTGAAAATTAAAATATAGAATAAAAGCCGACGCTGAAGAGGACGTCTCACCCGCATGTGTTGTCTCCGTCTTGCACTACTACATAGCAAATTTTCGTTCACTATAGTTTCAATAATATGCTGTTAGTTTTGATATTAGAGTGAATTGACCCATTACCTAATGTTTAGATAAGAACATTATCTGTGTTCTCTCGATTGTTTTTTACGATATTTTAATTTTTAAATAAGTTATGAGCATGTTAAGTATGAATATTTGAAAAAGCTCAGAATTCATTTAAAAATTAAAATATCGGAAAAAACCAACGAGAGAACACAGATAATGTTCTTACCTAAACTAATGGGTCAATTCACTCTAGTATCAAAACTAACAACACATTGTGGGTGAGACGTCCTCTTAAGCACAGATAATGTTCTCAACTATAATAGGTGAATACACTCGTATCAAAACTCACAGCACACTATTGTAACCACAGACTAAGTCTGGGGCCACACAAGATATACGTTGATATAGAGATATATAGTGCGTGATTGTAACTAGTGAACGTATAAGTCGCTCGTATGTGAAACAGATAACAAAATGATGGGTAACACCCAGATATAATTCAAAAAAATAAAAATAAAAACATTTAAAATGTAATTTAAGAAATAAATTTATATTTTCAATGTGCTAAAATATTTTTTTAGAAAATAAAATTTCTCAGACTCATTCAATCTAATATGTTTAACCTTTAAACCGAATCATAGATATTTTTTTTTATCGATATCACTATCAAGCTAGTTGTCCAAATTACTCTAGTGATAAATATTTAACCTTTGATTTTCAAAAATAGTCCGTAGGATTAAAATAATTTTTTTTTTTTAAAAACTGCCTGATGGCTTTTTTATTATAACGATCAATGATCTTTTTTTTTTAATAATAACTTTATTTATTGCATTAACAATACATTTCAGAGGTATACATAAATATAAGATACTAATGAATAATAGTTTGTAGATATGTATAAACAAAAACATGTTTGGGTTATCACTCCCAATGGAGAGGCCCGGTCTTAGTCTAACATTTTATACTAAGTCATATGGTCTTCAGCGTTTGAGACGCCTTATGTCTTGAGAGTTGTCAAGTAGTTGAATTGCTGCTGGATTGGTGTGTTGATCTAGCCTTATCTCGTGTTTTTGGGCAAACTTTTTAATCTCGTCCTGGACTGAGGGCATCATCAAGTCTCGGTGGATAGTGTCATTTCTGTCGTACCGGTACGCTGCGACAATAGTACGGAGAGCAATGTTTTGACAGCGTTGAATAATCTCAATATTGGACTTACTGGCACAACCCCACAGTTGTATTCCATAGGTCTGCTAGGAGCCAGTGACCCGGAACAATAGTAATAGTTGATAGGAGCCAGTGACCCGAAACAACGGTATTAATGTATAACTAACATAGGGGGTACGTCCGAAGGACAAGGCATGCAAAACAACCATTCTAGGAAGTGAAGGGCAGCCGGTAAAACACGATATATGCAAATACCAAGAAGACAAGAACTATTCTATTTAGACAGCCGAAATATAATAATATATATATATATTATTATGTGTATAAGAATATATGCGCAAATATCTAATCTGCGAGTACCGGATTACAAGGACAACAATGACAGGAAAGCGTAGGCGTAAGCATTCTGAGAATAGACAAGCATCCGGCACGTGCGAGAACCCGGATGCGCGCTATCAGTGGCTGGGGGGAGACCAACGGGATATATAAGGGACCCCGAAACAGCCTGTATTTTAGACGTGATCTGACCAAGCTACTCTGAGCACCTTCTCGTCACTCTACTCTACGATTAAACTGGACTTAGAAATATTTCCATTAATCATAAATTGTACTTAGAATAATTTTTGTTACATTTTAATATTTTACGAATAAACGTTCAGTGTTTGAATAAATAAATTACATTCAGTAGAAATACAATCTGTCTACGATTATTTTACAATTGAGTCAAGTCTTTGACCATTTCATCTGGTAACCTCGCGAGTTGACTACTATATTGTGGCACAGCCGAGTTCAAGTACAAGGAACTGGCTGGGGCTTACTACAGGTCCATATTGGTTTAATTATCGCTACGTACAAAAGACGTTTGCTTGTAAGGTCTAGTTCAGAGTGTCTTCCGATTAGCCAATAAAGTTTCCTCAATTTATCTTTAATTTGCAACTTTTTCTGTCGAACGTGATGTTTCCAGTTTAATCGCGAGTCAATGTGCATTCCTAGATATTTTGCAGCATCGTTCTGTGGGATGATCTGTTGATCCGACATTACTGGACAATAAACACTTTTACGCAAAGTGTAATTTACATGTACCGATTTGTCACTGTTAATTTTGATTTTCCAACGCTTAGTCCAGTTGGAGACGTTGTTAAGTGTTCGTTGAAGTTGATCAGTCGCAGTCCGCTGATCTTCATCAGTTGCCAATATTGCTGTGTAATCGGCAAACATGGCTGTCATTGAATAGTTGTTAACTGGAATGTCAGATGTGTAAAGTTAATTATAATGAATAAGGAATAATAATGTAAATTAGATTTGTAATATAATGGTTAACATGGGCCTGAGGTGGATAAGCTACCCCATCGATGGGTTCCACGTCACTACCAGCATCAGCATAGTCGTTGTTTAATATATCATGAAAAAGGGGAAAGAGTGTCTGAACAAAATAATGATTTATTCGAGGGCCAAAATTCCGTGACGTTTCGATGTTTTCGTATTTTAGTACATCATTAGTACCTAATACAATCATTAATCAATATATGTACTAAAATTATTCAGCCATATATTTTGACAATGTATTAGATTCAAAATTGTATTTTTATATAGCTATTTTCAAATCAAAAGTTTAGAGACTTACATTATTTCAAAAGTATTTAAAATACGTATTTTAATACTTGAAAAAATAAGTATTTAATTACAAATACAAAAATTTTAAAAAGTATTTACAGATACTCTTAATTACTTTTTACTTTTTTTTTAATGTGTTTTACCCTTTTACCTTGGCCTTATGACCTTATCCATATAGGATACGGATGCCTAGTATAGACCACTAAAAATATTACAATATACCTACCTACCTACTAAAACACAACGATGAGCGATCTAAAAATAAAAATATTGTACAATTTCAGATTTGTATTCTTTTATTTAAATTTGGTGCCTCTGTAAATAAAGTAAGACGAAAAAGTATTTAAAAATAATATTTGATTTTAAATACAGATACTTCCAAAAAAGTATTCAAATACTGCGCCCAAGTACTTTTTTCAAATTTACCTATTTAGAATACGTATTTGAGTACTTAAAAAGTATTTGAATACTTTTACTCAAGTACTTTACAAGACTGGCCGTAGTACATGGTTCATGATTCTTAATAGAGAAAACAACTTACCTTAAAAATGATTTTTTTTTAGGTTTTTAGCAACCGGCGATTCTTACCAAACAATTTCCTTCAGTTTCCGATTAGGTCATTCTACTGTTCAATCTATTGTATTAGAAGTTTGTGAAGCTATTATTTCAAATATGAAAGAAGAGACTATGCCCACCCCTAAAAAAGAAGATTGGGAACGAATAGCCAATGAATTTTGGGAAATATGGGATTTCCCGAATTGCATTGGCGCACTGGATGGCAAGCACGTGGTAATTGAAGCACCCCCTAACAGCGGATCATTGTACTTCAACTATAAAAAAACATTTTCCATTGTATTACTAGCACTAGTAGATGCCCAGTATAAGTTCATTGCTGTGGATATTGGAGCCTATGGGAAAAACAGCGATGGTGGTATTTTGTCACATTCGAATATGGGAAAAGCTCTCGAAAAAAACAAAATGAATATACCAAGTGATCGTGAACTTCCTGGGACAAATGAGGAACTTCCGTATGTTATTATAGGTGATGAGGCATTCCCACTGAAAAATTATTTATTAAGACCTTACCCAAGTCCCCAAATATACGAAGACGAGCAAAAAAAAGTATTCAACGAACGGCTTTCAAGGGCGAGAAAAGTTGTTGAAGATGCTTTTGGACAAATTACTGCCAAGTTCCGTATTTACTGTAGACGTCTTAAAGCGTTACCTCAAAACGCAGACAAAATTGTTATGACTACTTGCATTCTTCATAACTTTATAAAAAAAGATGGACCAGAAACTCAAAATCATGAACTACCATTAAATTTGACAAGTTTACCTAGTCACATAAGGTCATTCCCTCGACAAAGAGGCAGTGCACCAAAACGCGCATTCGAATACCGAGATAAATATAAAACATTTTTTTGTTCTCCTGCTGGACAAATTCATTGGAAATAATTTTTTTATAAATTTATACTGTAATTTTATTGTTTTGTTTCATAAATTACGTAATTATATTATTAACATTAGTTAGTTTAAAAATGTATTCTTTGTAATATTATGAGTGAAAAAGTTAATATTATATGATTATTCATCAATACTTAAAAAGTTGTGTTATTATTATATTAAATTATGTTTAAAACGTATAGTACCTATGATAAAATTAATTATAATGATCAAAGTCTGGTATAAATATTTGAAATACAAAATTGAACAATACAAAATACAAAATTAAACTTTAAAAAGCATAATTTTTAATAAAATAATATAACATTAATAAACAAATATTTAATTATTGCAGTCCTTGTATATTATGTTAATAGAAACTAAAAAAACATTGTACATAAAATACAAATAATAGAAAAAAAACCAAAATATTTAGCTAAATGCATGTAAAATAAAAATAATAACTTTTATAAACCTTATTATAGTTAAATTTAAAATGTCAAAGAAAATATTAATACTTAAAATAAGACACATGTTAATAAAAAAAAATGTAGATAATTAAATTAAAATCTTCTGACTGTCACAATATTATGAGAGAGGAATATTATTGTTTACCTTGTGTATGTACTATATTAAAATAACTGTTGTCAGATGATGTTTCAGACTCGTAATTATATTGTTGACCTTGTAGGAGATGTGGTGTAGATGATGCAAAATGGTATTGACTGGTACTTGGGATCGGGTACTGATAAGTGTCTTGTTGGTCATGTATTGGTGTATGAGATACAGACTGTGGATTTGGTGTATTTTGTGGTCGATTACATGATTGTTGGGTTATGTGCTGTAATTCTAGTTCTGAGACAATTGAAAAAATTTTAGATCTCGCTACATGTTGGTGGTATAATGAAAATTGTTTGACCATGGAACACATACTTGAAAAAAATTTATCATTTACATCTAATTTTTTTTCATCTTCTTTAGATTTCGTTTCATTTTCTTTTTGTTGTATAATATATTGCATTAATGTTTTAGATGCGGATTCAGGATAGTTATCTGATAATTTAATTTTTTTTTTGGATACCGAGCTGTTTTTTGATACTGGCTTACGAAACGGTTGTGGTGTTAAAGTTAATGAATTGGGACTCTGTGTTGATTGTACATTGATCTTCATTATCATCAGAATCGTCATCATCACTTACCATGGATTCAATGTTACTTATTGAGTCTCTTTCCTTCATATGTGGTCTTAAAAAATTCATCTCGTCTTCAAATTTCCATTTTTTAATATTTTTGGATTTTTGTCCAGACTTGGTAACAGATTTTCTAGCAGCCCGTTTAAATGCGTCCCTTAGGTTTGTCCATGATTTTTTACAGATTTCTACTGAAATATTTTTTTTAAAGTTATCTTTTTATATTTTATTAAAAATTAGTCACGATTTTTTTTATAACTATTTAAAGTTCAAATCTTGACGAAATACGTAAAAATCACGAAAATGTACAAATTATAAGATTAAAAATGTAAAACAATGATTCTCATAATTAGTTCATACTGTAACCAAAAATATATAAGCACAGTTATTTTTTTAATTAAATTTTAAAATCAAATTTGGACGAAATTATATATTAAAACCAATAAAATATATAATTAGATACCTACTAAAATATTAAAATTAATTACTTTAATCACAATAATATCAGAAAATATTTTCTGGCACAATTGAAATATAGCCTACATTTTATAGTTAGCTACATTTTTTTTTTTTAAATAATAACAATATAATTAATATAGTACTTATAATATATCCTAGACTGACAAACCGTCTCGAGTTCTCGACATAGAATCGTTTTTCGTATACAATAATGATATTAGACTATTGAATTCAAATTTAATACCATCCATTACAGTGACTCACTTATAACCTATTGTACAGCCAAGTGACAGACATCCTCTTGCCCACTTTTTAAATTTTTAAGTTGAAAATTTTTGTCAACATCTGAATTTTAAATGCTTATAAAAAAAGTTGTGTCTATGTATTTTTAATATTTTTAAACTACTATTCTATCAATGTATTTGGACTCTCGCATTAAATTTTCAAACTTTTTTACCCAGAATATAAAAATACAAAATTGTTTACAACAAAAAATGTTCATGAAAATTTAAAGCACTAGCTGATGTACCTATAGAAAATTTCAATATGAGTTACACCATAAACCAAAATTAATTTTGTCGAAAACTGATTTTTTGGGTTAAAATTCCCGTTTTTCCTATTTTTTTCCCCCGGCATTTTAAAAACTATTGGAAATATTAAATTTTGAACTCCTTGATGCACTTATTAGATTCACTTTCCAATCACAAGTACCTTATTTCGACTACTTATATCATGTACACATGCAGACAAACAATAAAAAATACACATCAATATACATTTACATTCATCGATCTGCTCAGAATGTAAAATTTATACTATTGCTAATAATAAGTAATAAGTAATATTATTAAAAATAATTTATTTACCTGGTTGTTTTAATGTGCTTGAAATTTCTCCCCATAAATTTTCTTTTAGCAGGTGATCGCTATTTTTTTCACTCACATCATACAAACATTTTCTTTCTCTAACCAACTCAATAAGCATCTCTAAATCCATTTTTTTTTTTTAAATTATAGTAAAAAAATTTGAAAGTATGTTGTGAGTCCTGTGGCATCCGAAAACAAATTGACATAAATTGACGGATATTGTCGGACAGAAATTGTTTTTGAATTCACATTGTACCGACAGACGTTGACAGGCAGCGACACGACACGACAAAACATTCTTGGCGAGGATGTCTTGTCGGTACGGTCCGTGTCTGTCGTAGTCGGTCCTTACATATGTGAATAACACCATTACAGACAATGTTTATAATATTTTGTCGTGTCGTGTCGTGTCGTGTCGTGACGTGACGTGTCGTGTCGTACTAGTGTGAATCGGGCTTAAAAATAATGAAATTAAAGTTAAAATGATAACCATAAGACATTGTATAAAGCTAATAATGTTTTTAATATATTCTTAATGTTATCGATACATTTTCTAAATTTGTTTATTCAATACCTTTGAAGACAAGGTCTGGATTGGAAGTATCTGAAGCATTACCACAAATATTTAAATATATTGCACCAAAAAAATTACATGTTGATAAAGGAAAAGAATTTTATAATAAAGATTTAAAACAATTACTAAACAAATATAACATAACAATGTATAGTACTGGTGTCTGATACTGATAAAAAGGCATCTATAAAAGAACGTTTTAACAGAACATTAGGTGATAAGTTAAAAAAAGTACTTTATTTAAACAATGTATGGATTAATGTATGAATAATACATACCATAGAACAATAAAAATGAAACCTGCTAATGTAAGTAAGAAAAATGAAAATGATCTACTGTCTATAACTATGATATTAGTAATTCTAAACCTAAATTTAAATAATTGATAAGGTTAGATTATCCTCAATAGTTGATGTATATAGAACTAAATTGAAAACAAATTGGTCTAAGGAAATTTTTACAGTTGAAAATGTTATTAAATCAAATGTTTTTTATTAAAAAAATTTATGATATAGAAGGAACAGTTTATTAAGAAGAATTACTGCTATCATTATTATAAATGTGAATTACATATTTTAATTTATAGAATTTTAGATTATGAGCGGAGCGATGAATGTATTGATTTTACAATCATGTGTGTTTTTATTTATTTTTATATTATTTTTTAATTTTTTAATTTTTTTTTTGGTATAACTCTAAAAGAAATGACCGCAGAGACATGACATTTTGACCGAATGTTTATATAAGCATTTTCTACACACCATAGCATTTTCAAAATATTCTGACTTATTTTGAGCTGTTAACGGATATTTTCAATTTCCAATTTTTTTTAGTTTTTTTTTCTATAAATGTCAATAAAATCTTGAAAATTTAATAGTAGGCTTCTAATATATAGTTTCAAAGGCAGATGAAAAATATTAAAAATCTGTAGTCACAATTTTTTTTTATAGGTAATCAAAGTTCAAATTTTGACAAAATACAAAAAAAATGCAACTTTTAGACAATATAATGACATTTTTAATAATCACAGTAATATCAAGAGAAGTCAAAAAAGGGAAAAATGATTTATGCCCCTTTGCAATGGGTCATGTTAATCAGGTGCGCTAAAGTTACAGGTAATCCATTTGTGGTAGAAGAAATTGCAAATGAAGAGTTTTTAAACTTTAAATCAATTGTTGAAGACAAAACTTACAACTGGAAAACTGCAGTTGATGGAAGCCTGATTAAATGGAATCAAATCAAAGAGTTAATGGTCACCTCTGAAAAACCATTTATCTTAAACATAAAATATAACCTAACATCAAGTAATTTTATTACAATGAATTTAAAAAATAAAAAGCGAAATGGCAGACATCAGACTCGAAGTATACCAACACAAGCTTACACTGAAAAACTTCCAATAGAAAAAGCCAAGCTCAAAGATTTGTTGTCATTGTGTGAAATGGGTCTTGTCCCATTAACTGACCATGATTTTTATAAATCTCTTAACTCTAAGTACCTAGTTAGTAATTTTATTGAATATTGATGGACAACTTTGTTTTAATGTTAAAAGTATTAGTATAAGTAGAGACATGAAATTTTGACCGAATGTTTATATAGCATTTTCAAAATATTCTGACTTATTTTGAGCTGTTAACGGATATTTTCAGTTTCCAATTTTTTTAGTTTTTTTTTCTATAAATGTCAATAAAATTTTATTTGTTGGGTAAAAAATCTTGAAAATTTAATAGTAGGCTTCTAATATATGTATAGTTTCAAAGGCAGATGAAAAATATTAAAAATCTGTAGTCACAATTTTTTTTTATAGGTAATCAAAGTTCAAATTTTGACAAAATACGTAAAAATGACGAATATGTGCAATTTATTTTGAGTTAGAAATTCATTAAAATTTTCCTTTTTAAATCTAAGATTTTAAAATGTGATACAAGAATCCTTATAAGTTTGTCTAATTTTATCAATGAAAAAATGTTTATAACCAAGTTAAAATAAATTTTTATGAGCATTTTATGTTCAAATTTGTACAATATTAGATATTCACTCGATTTCTCATGTAGCGATTTTCTTATTTTGTTGTAATTCAAAAACGAATAACTGTAGATGCATGAAAATTTCACTGAATGTTTATACTAGCATTTTCTATACACCATCTAATTATGAATATATTTTGATTGTTTTTGAGCTTTTTACGGACCATTTAAATTTTAAAATTGTTTGGTTTTATTTTATATAAATATCAAGAAAATTTTATTTGTTGGGCCAAAAATAATGAAAATTTAATAGGTACAAGGTTTCTGATATATTGTTACAATAGTAATTGAAAAATATTAAAAATACATAGGCACACATTTTTTTTATTAGCATTTAAAGTTCGAATTTTGACAAAATTCATCAAAATCTCGAAAATTATCAATCATTGTAATTAAACAACTATAAAATGGTCAGTTTTTATAACTAAGGATCGAAAATTTAAAACAAAGATTCTAATAAATAGTACATACTGTAAATAAAAAAATCTAAAAAATATATAATCACAGTTACTTTTTACAGAAATTTTAAGTTCAAATTTGGACGAACTTACATTATATTAAAATCAATATTAACGAGTAAAAGTATATATTATAATATTTTTCCAGCATCACTGATAATTTTAGGTTAATAATTAAATAATATGAATAATATTAATTTAACTTATCAGCTGCCGTATAAGAACAATATCATTATAATTTAATCATTACTATATGTCTCTCCGAGTAATGATCTAATGATTTATTATTTTTTTTTCCATATATTATGTTTAGTTTTAGTTTTAATTTAATATTGTATTTATAATTTTTATTTTTATTTTTATCAATGGTCAGTTTTTATAACTAATGATTGAAAATTTAAAACAAAGATTCTAATAAATAATACATACTAAAAACTATCAAAAACCTAAAAAATATATAAACACAGTTATTTTTCACAGACATTTTAAGTTAAAATATTAAAATCAATATTAACGATTAAAAGTATATATTATAATATTTTTCCAGTATCACTGATAATTTTAGGTTAATAATTAAATAATATGAATAATATTAATTTAACTTATCAGCTGCCGTATAAGAACAATATCATTATAATTTAAAATATCCTAAACTGACATACCGTCTCCGCTCAGAATCGTTTTTCGTATACAATGATATTATATCATTGAATTCAAATTTAATACCATCCATTATACAGTGACCTACTTGTAACCTACTGTACAGCGGAGTAACATCCACTTGACCCCTTTTTTTTAATAATAATAATATAATTAATATAGTACTTATAACATATCCTGGACTGGCAAACCATCTCCACTAAGAATCGTTTTTGTGTACAGTGATAATATTATATAATTGAAACCAAATTTAATACCATCCATTACAGTAACCCAGCAGAGCGACATCCACTTACCCACTTTTTTAGTTTAAGTATTTTTTTATATGTGTGGATTTCAAATTAATAGTTGGTATTATTGTTGCGTCTGTTAATTACTACGAGTGAGGTGCACTACATACTAATTAAATATTATTTTTTTATTATACAAATCTGTAGAAACAATTTATTTTATTTTTATTTTACTTTTTTGTTTTTCTCGACGTTTTTGAAAACTATTAATTTATGTTAAATTTTCAAGTCTTAGGTTTAATAATACTAAATATTTTATTAATTTTTAATTACAAAAGAATTTGCAAACTTTCATACACATTTTCGTGTAATTCACAAATTTAAATAAGTGAATTTTTTCAGTACAAAAAAAAATTATTATTTCTTTTTTTCTTTTTTATTTATTAGACCAACAGCATACATTACATATTATCACATAGGTAGATTATTATAATTTACCAGCTTGATTAATTTAACCCAGAAAACAAAGCTTGTGGTGGGCTAAATGATTTACGATACATTGACCAGTATTAAGAGAATAAAATATAATTTTACATGTTGACTAAAACTAAATTTTACAGATAACCTTCTATTAAAGTTACACAATAAAGTAAATATTTACACAAATTCGTTTAACAAACAATTTTTAACCATTCTTTTAATGTACTTAATATTATTAGATTTTAAAGTGAAATGATCGAAAATATTTTTTTCAATATTTTAAGGTGACGAGTTATACAAAACTGGACCTAAATAATCAATAAACCTACCTCAGATCAAATTGTTTATTTGTGTACTTAATACTAACATCATATACTCTGAAATAAAACACAACATTTTTGTTTTATAGTATTTTAAATTCGTAATACTTTGTATGCACTAGGGCACTTGCTCCATTTGCTCCCCCCTCTCTTATTTAGGACGGATATGCTACATTTATTATATAATATTGTGTATGGATCATATAGGAAGATTTATATGCTAAATATTTTATTGATTTATATTAGGTTATAATTATCAGCATCAGGCCCGGATTAGCAATATCGTAGGCCCTAGGCACAGTGCTTTATTAACCATGCTTTATTACCGTCCTGCTGTGTTCAGTATTTAAATAATTAAGAAATCTAATGTTTGGGAGAGGTAGTGTTGAATCTCAGTATTTTAAGCAAAATAATTTACAACATGAAAATCAAATATTAACTTTTATAATTATAACTTTATCTGATAACAACTTAAACACATCTAAAAATACATTTTATTTAACTCAAAATATATTATTTAAAATTAAATTTCCAGAAACCATAAAAAACAACCTATTTTATACCATTTTGCATTTTCTTGCTCATATATTTAAGTATAAAACAAAAGATAATTGTAACAAATTAAAAATAACAATATTATGTAGAATATTTCTTAATATACATTTATAATTACAAAACTTTTTTACGATATTTTTTGTTTGCAAATGATTCTATAACTTTTTCAGTATCGAATTCTTGGAGCAATTCGTGTTCAATTGCAAGTACCGATAATGATGATAATTTATCTTGCCCAATAGTTGACCGCTGCCAGTTCTTAACCCTCTTTAAAATTGAAAATGATCTTTCACCTTCGCACGAAGTCCCAAAAATTGATAAATAGATTCTAAAAGCAATGTTTACATTTGGAAAACTGGTTACCATTTTGGTATTTATTTGTTTAATTAGCATATCATTCACAGACATTCCAGTTTCTCGAAAGCTCTTAAAAATCAAAAACTCATTAACAAATGAAGATTCCAAATCGGATTTATAGGCTTCAACTAAATTATTTGCCTTTATTTTTATTTCTTCATCTTTTAAACTTTCGTCAGTTAAAAAATTAAATCTTTCGTCTAATTTTAAATAAGCTTTTTTTCGTTTTTCCATTTCAACTATCAATTTATCAATTATTACATAAAACGTTTGAGTTACCGACCGATCATGTCCCGCATAGCCCCATATAATTCTTATTATTCTTGTGTGTGTGTGTGTGTCCGTCCGCGGTCGATAATTATTATTTATATTACGTAAACGATATTATTTTTCTATTATTTCCTAAAATAATCTAAACAGTAATCGTGGTTTAATTCATCATGTCGTTTCTCCGTATACTGTATACATTTTATCGGTTTATGGTTTATCCAATCTGATTTCAATAAGTAATTATTACGATAACGAACATTGAGTGTAAATATACGAGAAATATTATTATACAAAATATTTTATTTTTTTGTGCTAACATCTACAGATAGTTAATAAACTTAAAATAAAAAAAAAAAAAAATATTACAGAAAAATCGTTGTCACTAATTTCATTTTCGTAGGCCCCTAAAATGTTCGTAGGCCCTAGGCACAGTGCCTATAGTGCCTATGCCCTAATACGGCCCTGATCAGCATTATAATTACTGTACCTACATATTTCTTCTAATGTAGGTCAACTCATTTTGGGGATAGAAGTGATACAGGAGCATACAAAGTCCTTTTAGAAAAAAAGTCGATGTTTGAAGAAAATGGAGGATTTATTGAAATTGAAGAAAATCCACTTACAATTGAGGGGTTCTTTTCCAAAACGCACTATTGCCAAAAATGAAATTATTCAGGAAACACATTTTTTTGTTCCAAGATCCGTAGAAATTATATAATAACTGAATTACACTTAATCTATAGAAAAAGTGCAATTAAACTGATTGGGACAATAAAAATTTAAGTTTTATTAATTTTTCATCAATTTTTTCCTCTTTTTACTTTGGGATTTTGTTCAAAAGGGACTATATTAGGAAATAGTACTCTAAGAGAAAAAGATAGTAGGAAATAGGAAATTTTGCAGAAAATTATAGACTTTTAATCAAAACATACTTTTTCCAGAAATAGACCGTTTTGAAAAATAAAACATTTTATTGTTAGGAAAAAAAATATAAATTTATCATGATATTACAATTTTTTATTGAAATTTAAACAAATACATTTTTATTTTATTAACAAAGATTTAAAAGATTAAAATATAATTAAAAATAAAATGTCATCACTTCTCTACAAAAAAAAAATATTTGTATAATACAATTAGTTTAATGCAATGTTAACTAACCTTCAATGTTTTTATTATTCAAATAAATACTATACAAATTTGTTAACATTCATCTTCATCATAATAAGCTGCACCTTCAGGGTTTTCATCATCGAGAACAATATTATTAGTGGTTTCTTGCATCACATCATCATAAAATTGTTTTGCATCTTCAGGTATACAAAAGTATTTTAATAAACTAGCTACATCTTTTTTTTTTGCTGGTTTTACGTGACTTATTTTTGGTAAAACTTCTAAATTGTCTTCAAATAATTTAAGATTAGAGTTCCTCTTTAAAATGTCTACTCGAACAGGTGTATCAGTATAAGATGGTGTTATACCAACTGTGTGTAACCCTTTCACATAAGAAAATACTTTTTGTTCTGTAGTTTTAAAACCTAAAACTGATTTTGTCTGTTTTGTTGTTGCATTTTTAAAATTATACATCAAAAAGTCTTTGCCGTAGACATGAACTGAGGTTTCTTCTTTAAAAACATCATAATACTGACTAGGTGACACAATATTTTCTTTTTTCCTAATCTTTTGTTCTATTCGTCCAAATATCCTATCAGGAGGCATGTAACTATGCCCCCGAACTGGAAATATGTGATAAATGTTATTAAATATAGAAGATTTATAATTTATGTAGTATAATAGTGTAGTTATCATATACTTATTTTTGTTCTGGGCAGAACAAGAATCTGAGAACAAATTTAAAGTTTCAGGATACTGATCTGGGGACATTGATTGCTTTATTTTATCTTCCAAATAGCTTAAAAAAGAAATTAATGCTGAACATATCTCATTAGGTCCCCTGCCGCTTTCAGTTTCCAGCCACGTATAGGTATGACAAGTATTTCTATTTTCCAGACCCTCTGAATTTATAACAAATGTTATATTATAAAGCCATACTTGTCTACAGTAAAATACATCGGTTACACTGAGTTTGGGTAAAGGCTGAGTCTGCATTATGTCAAAAGAGACTGAAACTACTTTTTCTTTTTTTTCAGGCATCTTCATAAAAAACAATTTTGATTTTTTTTTGTGAATTTGCAAATCAGTTTTAATTTCTTCTTTCTTTTCTTGTTCAAATTCTTTTTCTATCTTAGTTATCATTTCAGTACAATATGAGCAAACATCTTGCCGAGGATGACCAAATGCTAAGTTGAATTTGGATACAAATACATTATAGTATTTGCTAAATGAAGCTATAGGTTTATCGTTTTTTATTCTATCACATTTCCATACTTTGTACATAATATTTACTGATAAACCAGGTTGTAGATAACTTCTATTACTATCTTTTCTTGTATGATGGGACTTTTTGACTTTAAATGCCAGTATGTGATCAATTATTGACTTAGTTATTTCCTCACTTTTTGCAGATACACGAGATCCTCCTCTCTTTTCAATAGGACTTAACTGAGTTGTCTTAAAATTTCTAGCAATAATATTTAAACGTTTTCTTTTTATTGATGTGATGGAAGAAAAAGCATTTAAGCAAACACGGTATTTATCACCTTCTTTAGTTGGTATAAAATAATTGATTGAAATATTTCTTTACGATTAGTTTTGCGTCGATCAGTTCTTCTTACTTTTGATACTGACATCATATCTAATAAAAATCTGTCTTGCTTGACTTTTTCAGAAATATCAGATAATTTATTTTTGAAAATGTTAATATCATCATGTGTTAATCTTGATACTTTGCACACACTTGTAATTTCAGGACTTTCCATATGACTGCAATTATTTAGTTGCCAGTTGTTTTCAATGTGGTTTATAGCAATCTTTTTTAATTGCTTTTGGTGTATAATCTTTTTTTTCCTTCCTCCAGCAATACAAGTAATTTCATCAATATATTCTGGATCAGGAATTGGTACATTAGTTAAGTTATTCAAACTTATGTCAATTTGCTCAGCTATTATATCATTTGATGGGACATTTAAGTCATTATTTAATAATATGTTATTTGGTGTTTCAATGGAAGTATTTGCTGTTGAAGTACCTGCAAGGCCTGGAATTTCAATGACTACAACTGGTGATGTATTAAAAGACTGGTCATTATTTTCTTCTTGATTGTTATAGTTTAGACAAACAAAATCCATATTTTCAATGTCAAGTACATCATCCTACAAAATATAAGATATGTTATATAACTGAATAATAGTAAAATAATAAATTGTTTTCCATTTGAACTTACATAATTCTTGTTACTTGTTTGTGCTTCATTAAGTAAAGGGAATCGGAAATGACTAGAATGTTCAGATACCCACTGTAAAATATTTTCATATGGTAAATTAGAATATTTTAATTGTATTAGAATAAAATAGTAATACATAACAAATAAAGTATAATTTAAAGGTATTAAATTATATTAAAATAAAAATGTAAAACTGTTGTATTTTAATAATTATAATAAATAATAATACTGTATGCACAATGCACAATGCACATGGCTGTCATTAATTTAATAAAACACATTTAACTAATAAAGAATAATTTATTATTTATTTTAATTATTAAAATACAACAAATACAATATAATTTATTAAAGTACTCAATTTATTAGTGAGTATTATAGAGTAAGGTTTAAATTAAATTATTTGGCAGTATTTTTTTTCTTTACAGCTGTATTACTTGATTTATTATTCAGTATTGGTTGAATTTCTTAAATACATTATAGATCTATTTCGCAGCTTCTTTGCACAATACAAATACACTTTTAATTTATTAAAATCAATTTCTATTTGTGTTATTTACATAATATATTATGATAGAAGAACTTACTACTATTTTATTAATTTCTATACTCTGAACAATCATCTGAGTATTAATGTTACTGTTATAGGCATGTATCAAACATAATTTATTTTAATGATACTATTTAATAGCCTATAAGTGTGATAAAATGAATAATATATTATAATATTAACATATTGTTATTACCTCTGCAGTGCAATTTAGCTGAGTACGATATTGAGTATTATTATTTTTCTTTTTATATTTTTCATTGAATAACTGCCGTGGATAAAATGTTTCACTTTTTTTTACTGAAGATGACGTATTCTAAAACAATAAGGGGAGAATATGTTATAAATGTGTAATGTAATATTGTTATAAATATTAGTCTGTAAAATAATACTGAAGATAGTAATATTATCATTTTAATGTTATAATTACTTGATATAATATATTTAATTTTAATGTTGTAGAAAAACATATTAGGTTTTTTGCGTCGAAATCAGTAGGTATGTTTATTTATTTATACCTACCTAAGATAGATACATATAATATTGTACTCATGCAATATAAAACAAATTTTAGTTTAAACAGATAGGTAGGTAGGCACCTACGTAACAAATTATTTTAAATAGTACTGCTTACCTTGGCGGTTGCAAAAGTGACCAAACGCTGGCTTCTTTTAGACATTTTGACATATACAATTTAGACATATACAAAGTTAAAACACATTAGTCATTACAAATATTTAAAATAGTAATCAAACTTTGTTGGTTATATTATTTTATTAACGATTACCAAAGAGAGTAATATATTATGGGAAAACACAATAATAGTTATTGCGTGACTGCTCGGCGCTCACGTGATCCAAATTTAAACATCTATATCTAACGATGTTTATCAGATAGGCACACGAAAACAACTTTTAGATACGACAACACTTCCCCTGAAATAGAAAACAATTTGTCCCACCACTTGGTTGATAACAGTATTTTGTGAATTAATAAAATAAAAACTTTTATTAAAATGTTTAATTATATCATTAACTTATTTGAAATGGTGCGTTTTGGAAAAATGTTATATTTATCGCCTATACCAATTGCATGGGAAAAAGTACCTTTTGAAATAACTGATAAAGACATCGTAAACCATTAACACAGGAAATAGTACGTTTTGAAACTGACTGCAATAGTACGTTTTGACAAAAATAATTTATGGAAATAGATCGTTATGAATAAAATGGGCATTTTCCAACACATTTATCGCATACGAATAGTCCGTTTTGGACAAAAATAATGATACCATTGGATTGGCCGCTATCTTTACCATAAGAATCAATGTAAAAGTCGATTTTGTTAAAAATGGAATTAGTGCGTTTTGGAAAAGAACCCCTCAATTGCCATAGTAACTCCCATCATGAAAAGGGCTCATAGTTATTCATTTTCGAAAGATATGGTATTCGTTGATTCTAACAGCAGTTGTGATCAAGGTAACTCTGCCATAACATTTTTTTTTGGTGCGTCAAAAGTAGGTGGCATTCCTTTAGGGGTAGTTATACATAGGCAGCAAACAAAAGAAGATTACTTACGAGCCTTCAGTTTATTAAAAAAATGTCTAGGTAAAATTGCATTTTATGGACAATTACAGCCATCATTATTTATGACTGACGATAGTTCTGCAGAACGGCAAGCTTTAAAAGCTGCTTTTCCAGCATCAACTTTACTACTCTGCGCATTTCACGTTTATCAGGGTTTGTGGAGATGGTTGTGGGAGAGTAAACATCAAATAGAAAAATCTGAAAGGCAGGCTAAAATGCTTAAATTTAGAACAGTCCTTTTTTCTCATGATGAAGTAGAAGCTAAAAGAGGAATGGATGAATTATGTAATGATGACCATGAACAATTTTCCAAACATATGAAGTAATTAAGAAGCAGAATGAACGAGTGGGCAATTTGCTATCGACAAACATATTCAACTTACGGTCACAACACAAATAATATTTGTAACATATATTCATAACAAAGACATTATTATGTCATAATGTCAGTGATAGTGTGATCTCATTTTATATTTGTCCATGTTTAATTTATCCACTGTCTCCGTTTTTCGAGCGTTGTATTAGTTTTACTTATCGTACTACAGTTTTCGTGTGTACCTATTTGCGATTTGATTAGTGGTCCAGTTCCGTTTCTACGTCTGTTTGAGTTTTCGCCGTCCTCAATACCACGTACGTGAGTTTGTATATTATTTTATCAATCTGTTTGCGATCATGTTATTGCGAATCAGCTGATCTGACAACCTCGCCGTTCGTGGTGTCAAAAATAAGGTACGCTCAACAGCACCTACTACTTCACGCTATCATCTTAGCGTTTACCTTTGCCTCTTCTACCTGGTTGTTTGTAGAGTTGCGTTTCGCATATTTTAAGGGGCACAGATTATTGTCAAATATCTAACACTCACTTGTCATTGTACTGTCGTCACCCACTAATTAATATTTTCACCTTCGTACTATATTTCTCCAATTATGTCTACTACCAACAAATCTAAATCTCCTGTGATAACAACTGGCTCTAAACCGGCTACCCGTTCTGGTACCCCTACAAATGGTGATCTTATGCAAGCTATTGCCGGAATCCAAGCAACGCAATCTTCACAATTCCGCGAACTTCAGGTGAGCTTGGTATCGGTAACTAAGCAGTTGGCAGATTTAAAAAATGATAACCTGTTAATTCGAAATGAAGTCTCCTCACTTGCAGCTCGTATTGCTATACTTGAAGCTGACCATATAGTTCCTGTCAATGATGACCTGCCGTCCAAAGTCTTACGTGAAATCTCGGAAAGAAATTCGTGTGATTTAAGCGTTATTGCATATGATGTTCCTGAATCAACTTCTTCTTCGCCCAATCAGAGAATAATCGATGATACAACTGTACTCTTCAATGCCTTGTCCTCAATCAGTACTACCTTACCTGTAGATATCAAATTAGTTCGTCTTGGGGGTCAACTTTCTAAGAAATCACGCCCTTTAAAACTTATATTTAAATCTAAAGATGAGGCAGCCAACCTTTTACTAAAGTTCAGGCAATCAATCCGAAGTGGTTGTAATATTTCAAATAATCTCTGGCTGGTTCGGGATAAAACATCTTTGGAACGTCAACTTCTTCGCTCATCCCATGCTGAGCTTGAGCGTAGAAAGCAGTCTGGTGAATTAAATCTTGTGGTTAAGTATATTAATGGTGTCCCGTCAGTTACAAAGATGCAGCCAAAAAACGACGTAACTGGCCGACGGTAGGGCCAGCAGATACCAAATCTACTTCACTTTACTCAACAGCCAACATGCATGCCTCTTACCACTTAAACTGTACTATCTGTAAAAACACTTTGGCATCTTTTGATAATTTTTTAACTGAATTTAATAGTTTTGTTAATAAGTTTTCTACACATGATCCCTTAATCAATGCTGATACTAATGATGTTCTTAAAAAAAAATTTGTGTCCTCTGATTCTAATATTGTTTGTAATTCTCTAAAAACCTACTATCAGAATGTACGTGGCCTTAGAACGAAACTTAACACTCTCAGGTGCAACCTTATTTTATTTGATTCTTATGATATAATTATATTAACTGAAACTTGGCTCACGCCAGACATAGGTAATGCTGAACTAGGTTTCGCTGGGTTCCATATTTTCAGATTTGACAGGAATTCATATACAAGTTCATCCACCCGTGGTGGTAGCGTTATCATTGCAGTAAAATACAACCTTAATGCTTCCTTTATCCTCAACAATTGCCTTAACGTAGAACAAGTATTTATAGCTCTAACATTTTTAAAAACTAAATTCTTAATCGGTGCTGTTTATCTACCTCCTAACTCTTCGGCTGACATATATGAACAACACTCACATACTGTTGAACAATTAGTATCTGTATATTCTCCTTGTAACGTAATTATTTGTGGCGATTACAACATGCCAGGCATCGTTTGGTCACGTGATAACATTGGTCTCAAAATATTGGGGTGCTCCACACGTGCATCCACGCTCATTGGAGACTCGTTCTCTTTCCTAAACTTCTTCCAGATCAATTCTCATTATAATGCCCATGGTAGCCTGCTGGACTTAGTTTTTTCAAATTCGAGCGAACTTTTAGTATTCAAATCTAGTCTATCGTTAGTGATCTCTGATCCATACCACCCACCTTTAGATATCAATTATATGTTAGAACGTCCGCAGGGTATCAATAAACCTAGAAAGTTTAGGGATTTTAAAAATGTAGACTATGAACCTATAAATGAATATTTATCATGTACAGACTGGATATCAGAACTTCATAACCGTAGCACCAATGACGCCGCTTCTTTCTTTAATAGTAAGCTATCGGAGGCCATTAATAAATTCATACCTTTTAAATCATTTCATGAACATAAATTTCCTCTCTGGGTATCTCCTGAACTTAAAAGACTAATTTTTCAAAAAAAGCGAGCCCATCTTACATTTAAAAAGCAGGTCTATCGTTAGACTATAATGTTTTCTCTGAACTGCGGGCAAAATGTAAATATTTTTCAAAGTCGAACTACCGCGCATATATTGAGAAAACAGAAAGAGCATTGTCCAACTCTCCACGTAGTTTCTGGAAATATGTACGTGATCTTAAACAGCATCCTGAAATTCCAATTTCAGTACACTTTGGCGATCATTCGTCAAACAACCCTTCTGAATCTGCTAACCTTTTCTCTGACTATTTTAAATCAGTCTTCTGTTCTTCTACTCCAAACCAATCCCAATCACACAGCCCTAGTAGGCTGCCATTTGATCTCCCATCAGATCTCAACTTCTTCAAGGTTATTCTTTCAACACTATCTACCTTGTGCAATAAAACTTCCACAGGTCCGGATGCAATCCCGGCTCTTTTTCTTTTCAACTGTCGTTTGTCTGTCTATATTCCGTTGTTCCTTTTGTTTAGAAAGTCTCTGGATGAATGCACGTTCCCTGAAATCTGGAAAATCTGTTCTATAACCCGTTTTGAAATCTGGTGATGCTACGGACGTCACTAATTACAGACCAATATCAATAATCTCACATATTGCCAAGGTATTTGAATCTGTCGTTTATCATTGCATTAAACGTAGCCTTAATCATATATTAATTGATGAGCAGCATGGTTTCAGGCCAGGTAAATCTACCTGCACAAATGGTGTTTCCTTTTTATCATATATTATTGAGAATATTGAGTCTGGTTCTCAAATAGATGTTATAATCACTGATTTTAAAAAGGCATTCGATACGGTCAATCACGAGCTGCTTATTTACTAATTAGAACGTCTTGGCCTTGGATATCCGTTGCTTGGATGGTTCAAATCTTACATTACAGGTAGAAAGCAATTCGTAAGGGTGGCTGGGGTATCATCCTGCGTAATCGACATTCCATCAGGTGTTCCTCAAGGGGGGCACTTAAGTCCTCTGCTGTTCTCTCTTTTTATAAATTCTTTGTCCCAACACCTTAACAGGGCCAAGTGTCTTCTCTTTGTTGATGACATCAAACTATTTTTGAAAATCGACTCTACTGCTGACCAGGCGGTTCTACAGAGTGAGCTTAATTTGTTTTCTACCTGCGTAGATCGTCTTGGATTGGTACTCAATCTTGACAAATGTCACTCAATTATCTTCACTAAATCACGTTCATCTACCAATAGAACATACTCCATCAATGGCTTTCCACTTAAACAAGTACACCAAATTAAAGACCTCGGTATCCTTTATACGTCTTCTGTTTCATTTAACCAACATATTGATACCATAGTAGCACGTGCTCTTAAAGTTCTCGGATTTATTAAACGCAACACAAAACATTTCACATCAGTGAACTGTCTTCGTTCCTCTACTTTACATTAGTACGATCAATTCTCGAGTATGGAGTTGCGGTATGGCACCCATACCTTGCCCAACACCAGCATAAGATAGAGCAGGTACAAAATCGATTCCTAAGCTACTTAGCATATGTGACTAAAACTGATGTGTCCCCCCCCATGACTATGTCCAACTACGTAATATGTTTAATGTCCCATCTCTCTCTTCTCGCCGCACCGATATAGATGTACACTTTTTAACCTCACTTCTAAATAGTACTCTCGACGCACCTAATTTACTTGCTGAAATTCCATTCAAAGTCTCTACCCGTGGAACACGAAACCTAGACCAGTTTTACATTCCCCATCACTCTACTGCCTATGGTTACAATCATCCTCTTCACAGAATGCTCAGACTTACTAACCTAAATGTGCCCTAGTTGTTTTGACTGCGTTCTAAGGCTGCTTTTGTTATTTTGTTATTTGTACGCTCTTGTTGTTGTTATTGAGTTCTTATACTTTATTAATGTTAATTTTTAATTTAATTGTTGTTACCTACATAATATGCACTATTGTTTAACTTCCGATTGGCGTAAAATATATATAAATAAATAAATAAATAAATAAATATAATCGAATCATCTATAAGAATTTTTAAGGATGTAATACTTGAACGTTGTAAGGCATTTAATGCGGCAGCACTGGTAGATTTTATATTTATGCTAGCTCTACACTCTCGCCGAGGCGATGCGAGGCAACGCGAGCACGAGAGTGTAGTCGGTTCACTCGTGTCGTCTCGTCTCGTCTCGCCTTGCCTCGTGCGTGCTCCGTTCGGTGTCGGTTTTTTTGTCGCGAGTCAAAGGACACGTGCCACGAGGCAAGGCTTATCAACTACATTCTCGCGCTGTCTCGTGCTTGTCTGGTTTGAAAACAGCCGTTTAATATTGGTTTATTTATTTATTGTTTAGTCATTTACATGATAAAAATTTTTTTCGTTCAATAATTTATTAAAATGTCTGACTGGACTAACGAAGATGCAATTGCATTTATGGAGCTTTATCAAACTAAACCTATTTTATGGGATCCAAAGCATCGTTGGCATAAAGATAAGGCCAAAGTAAATGATGCTTGGGTCGAAATTAGTAATGTGTTCAACAAACCAATTGATGAACTGAAAAATAAAAAAATTCCATCATGGCAACGTTTCGTGGGCATTTAAGGAGAAAAAAGGCATCGATCAGATCAGGAGCCGGGCAGGAAGATATTTATAAGCCAATATGGTTTTTATATTATCTAATTGAAAGTTTTATGGGAAATATTAATGATTGCAACGCTACTTTAAACACAGAACAGCTATGTACATATTTGGTGGATCGTGAAGTTAACGTAGAGTGGTACACTGTATACATTTAATTTTGTAAAATAACTGACTGTGTCGTTAACGTTTTTAGATAAATAGATTTTAAAAATTAATTTTAATTTTGTTATTATTCAATACCTACTATATTAAAATACACTCATCGTCACACCGTCGTCATCAACGCTCATAGGCACAATTAATTTTGAATTTATTATAGGTAATATTATATATAATATTTTTTTTATTTTTTAATATTATATATTATATATTTATTATATTATTATGTCAATTTTTTTTTTAATACCATAGATATGTATATAATATGTCTTATACCTAGACTGACATACCGTCTCCACTTGTAACCTACTGTACAGCAGAGCACCTTTTTTTATATGAATGTCAATAAAACTTTATTTGTTGAGTAAAAATACTTGAAAATTTAATACGCTTATGTCAACGTTCCGACAAACGACGTGATACAATTTTTTTTTATTTTGTGTGGTGCACGTGCGCTCTCGTGCTCCATAGCACGAACCGCCACTGGTCTATGGTCCACTGGTTCCACCCAACAATTTTATTTTTTTCAGTCATAGCACTGTTCCTACTTCGCTTACTGTAACGGAAATCTAAATCTTTTAAAAGATGAAATAAATTTGTGCGCGATACTGTTGGCAAACTGTCGTCGGCTGACACGGCTTGGTGGATTTTATCAATCGTAGGAATTTCACGGCGAAACCAGATGCTATGCACGTGCCTACGTACTGCGTTTTTTGAAAAATCGTCAAAAAGATCGCGAAATGATTTTTTCTTACGTGTTGTTTTTGCGACTGGCACCGTCTTTGTCTCATTGTAAGCCTTAATGATCGTGTGGATTGAACGTTCGCCAATAGAAAATAGTCCTGAAATTTGTTTACGAATTTGCCTCATGGAAATGTTAGGTTCGTCCATTATTATACTTTTGTACATATTAACAATACGGATTCTTAAATCCTCACTTATAGCCTGAAATAAAAATATTTAATAAAATAAGTCTTAATAAAAATGCTGTCCTGAAAGACATTTCAAACAAAAAACATGTTTTAATCGATTAAAACCATTTTTTTTGTTGAAAAAAACATGCTTTTTATAAACTCGGAATTTTTATATTATACATATAATACTCACTTTTCCACTTTTCTGCTTTTTAATTGGTGATGGGCCATATTCAGCATTATCCTCGTCAGAACTGCTTGCCATTTTGGATGAATAATTCACAAAATAGTATTAAAAACGAGATGAAATATCGGAAGTCGGGCGGTGTTTTTATGTGTTACGGAATGAAAGCGTAAACCACTTGTGGCATAGCAACGTGGATACTATAGTTCACTACGTATACAGCTGCAGCGCGTCGGCGGCAGCAGCACAGTCGACATCAGCGCCGACCGTGGCAACTAGGGTTGCCAACCGTCCCGCGTGAGGCGGGACGTCCCGTATACAGGGCTCAAATAATGCGTCCCGCGATGCGTGTTCGCGGGACGCTAATTGTCCCGCTTCTAGGTAAACCTGTCAAAGTCCTATTAAATATAAATATTACGTTCGTATTGTGCGCATTTGAAATTATTTTCCATCGATTGCACGTGGTGGTTTTGTCAAACATTAGTAGTATTTGTATTCAGTATTCTCAGAATATTTAGGTTGAACATTTATCGAAATGTCTATAACAAAATCAATATTATTTTCGGTGCGGTCTCGTCAAAACGAGGTGGCTATCATTGCATCCCGCTATTGGAAAAATTCTACGCGGATTTCCAGCGTTGAAGTCTTATTTTATGTCTCTTGGAGATAACTGTCCAGTGGCATTAGGAAAATATTTTAATGAAAACCACGCAAAAAAAACAGAATGTTTTCTTGGATTTCTAGATAATACTTTAAAAATATTTCAGAATGTCATCATGTTTTTGGAAAAAGATAATGCTTTATCTTGTGAAACTTTTAACATCTTAACAGATTTACGCTTAAAAATAGAATAAAGAATCAACGACAAATTCTTTGGATTTATTTGTACAAATTCCCTGACCAGTTTTACAATTGATGAACAAGAATCCATAAAAATTGTTTTGGTTACATGGTACAAAAATGCATTGAAATATCTGGACGATCACTTTAATTTTTCGGAAGATAATAATTTGGCTACAATGCGAATATTTGCTTTGGAAAATACATTTATCTACAAGGATCTCTCTATGTGTTGTGAAAAATTATCACTCACCAAACTCATAGATATGGACGAACTTTATAATGAGTTTTGCAGTATTAAAGAAACTCTGGATAAAATTATTGAGGAGCGTAAGCAAACACATTCGTCGAATGAAAAAAAAACTATTTATGAAACTTGGCATGAACTGTTTCGGCATTTGAATATACCGAACTTATTAAAGATTTTCCAGTTTATTGTGTCTATTCCATGTTCAAATGCCGCTGCTGAGAGGACATTTTCACTTTGCGGAAACGCCTGGACTGATTCAAGAAATAGACTGAGTGTTGAACACGTAAAGGCAGAACTGCAAGTAAAAATTAATTTTCAGTACAATTGCAAAGATTTTTATGACTATGTTATTAAAAATAAAAAATTGCTCAAATGTGCCAAATCACAAGATAAGTACTCTTTCAAAAATAAAAACTAATTGTCTTGTGATAAGGTAGGTACTCTTAACTGAGCAAAGTGTTTTATTTAATGATTAATATTGTGTTAAAAAACTTAAGACGATTATTCTGTTAATTTTATTTCAAATTTTAAATAAAACTGATAAAAATGATAAAAATTGTTTTTCTTTCGATTTTGTAAATTTGTAGTATTGTCCCGTTTTTTTTTTGTCGAGTCCCGCTTGTAAATATCTGGTTTCCCGCTTATCCGCAAATAAGAGTTGGCAACCCTAGTGGCAACAGACATGCGCGAACTCGACGAGTTGTCGTCGATCGGGTGGGCAAGGTTATTCTGAATAGAGTATAGGTATAATTATAACAGGCAAACCCGGTAATTGGGCCACTATTACATTTTAAATTGTAATAAAATAATATTTAATATAATACATTTTTTTTATATAAATTGATACACTGCAACGCACACGAAACTTTACTCGAAGCGACTGCGTATGCCTTATCAAAAGGTAATAAATTATCCAATATCTTATGATATAGAATTATCAATTGTCAAATGAAATGGATAAAAATAGTCATACGCGTAGTGTGCAAAGATTATGAAACATTGTAAACTGTGATCGTTTAATTGATTAGCAAACTATTTACTATACGATCAAGTGATCGACATCTAGTAGTATACGTGGTTCGTAATATAAAGTAGGTACAATGGAAGTGTTAATGTCGGGAAGAGGAAAAAAATTATTAATTTTTAATAATTATAAATTCTCTCTTGCTCATGAGAGTCAATGTTGCAAAACTCGTTGTCGATGTGCTAAGAAAACATGTCCAGCCAAAATTTATACAATTTCAAATAATATACAAATGGGTACGTACATAAAAACTATTATAACCATAAATAGGTATATTGAAGTAGTTTTAATATTATTTTTGAAACAGATGAGTCAAACTTACAACATAACCATGATGAAGAGACAAAACAAATTGTGCGTCAAGTTCTCAGGACTTCTACAAAAAGAAAAGCAATCGAAGATACTTCGGTAAGACCATCCAAAATTGGGGTTAGTCTAATTTACTGATTTACTGATTTACTGTGTTGCGTCCCAACTCGTGTCGATATATATATCAACTCAGGAAATGAAGACGTGATGTATATAGATATAATGTGTGTTTATTAACATATATTTAATACAAAAATACAATATTAAAGCGTGAGAGAGTGGTGAGTGGTGTTACGACCTGCCTCTGAAACTTGATAGACTAAGACTGTGAGTGGTGTTACGACCGGCCTCCAAATGTCTTGTCTATCCCTAGCCGTCTCTAGCTATAACCGTCTATAACCGTCTATAACCGTCTGATGAGCTCTTGTCATGGGCTCCCTTATATATGCTCGTATACTTTAAGAGTGGGTGGTCGTAGTGGTAGCGAATGTTCGCACAAGGATAGAATTTGGGTCTCGTAGCATAATTTGTTATTCTGGTCGATCCGTATCCTGTCCCAATAGTATAGAGACTTTTCTAAGAAGAGACGTGTGACAACACTTTTATAGCTTAATTGTTCACTACGCTCTATGCAATGACCTCGGCATGATGTCTTATAGTAATTGCCTACTTAATTACTTAGCCACACCACTGAATACGTGCACTATATATTGATATATTTATAGGGTACGTAACAACTGATTTACTGATTTGGAGCCATAGCGCCCGTAGCATGGGCAAACTAAGTGCTATTATAATACCCCCTCTAACTCCCTACCAAATTCCAGGTTGTCCCGTCGATTTTCACTTCCGGGTTACTTGTCACAGAAATATCACAAACTTAAAAACTTGACCAAAAATTATGAAATTTTTTACACGGCATAAGTTGTACCGTATTTAAATATGGGGAAAATCTCAAGTGCATACCTCGAAAACCCATGTAGTTATAAAACAAATCAGTAATTTATTCACATAATCAAATCAGTAAAATCACGCGCCGCCGTCCAGGAAAACTGCTGATTTGCTCTTACACTCACAATACTTAACCAAAAATTATGAAATTTTTTACACGGTAAGAGTTGTACCGTATTTAAATATGGAGAAAATTCCAAGTTCCTACCTCAAAAACCCATGCAGTTATAAAACAAATCAGTAATTTATTCACATAATCAAATCAGTAAAATCACGCGCCGCCGTCCAGGAAAACTGCTGATTTGCTCTTACACTCGCAATAATTAACCAAAAATAATTTGCTAATTTTCGTGATTTTTCCATATTTTGTCAATTTTTGAACTTTAAATGCTTATAAAAAAAAACTGTGACCAAGTATTTTTAATATTTTTCATCTGCTTTTGAAACAATATACTAGGAGCCTTCTATTAATGTTTCAAGCTTTCGCAACCAACAAATAAAATTTTATTGATATTTTTAGAAAAAAAACTAAAAAAAAATGAAAACTGACAATGTCCGTAAAGAGCTCAAAATAAGTCAAAATATTTGGAAAATGTTATGGTGTATAGAAAATGCTAATATAAACATATAGTCAAAATTGCATGTACTACGGTCATTACAAATCGATTTTCTCGAAAACAGATTTTGCGTAAAAATTCCCGTTTTTCCTTACTTTTTATTTTGTTTTTCCTGGCGCTTTTGAAAACTTACTTTACTTTTGACCCGCCAAGTATCAAGTAGATTTACTCCAAGGTTTATAGATAATTATTATCTATAAGCCTTGGATTCACTTTCCTATCAGAAAAGAATCTTTTCAAAAGATACTGTTGAAGCAAATCTATGCATTTTTACTGTCCTTAAAGGTAATAGCAGACACAAAAAAAAAAATTTAAAAAAAAAACTTATTACATTATACAATTGTGATGGTAAAATATTCATTAAAAAGCAAAAAATTATTCCAATAATTATCAAAATTATTTGAATGTTTGGGACCAACAGCATCTAAATTGTGAATACAAAATTAAAATAATCTATTATAATATATTATTATTATTACATTTTATTAGGAAAATCTTCTGAAATAAAAAATAAAAAACAAAATGAAAATGAAAATATAATATATTTACCTACATTAAAATAATATTAATGTAATTTGTGATTTCCAATGACCAATTGAGCTAGGTAGGTACTTGAAAATGTTAAGCACCCTTCTGTATGGGAAAAATAAAAAGTTGTACACAGTAAACTGTGTTAAAATTGTTGGACATTATCAAAAATTATTCACATAAATGTTGATAAATATAATTTTTTTATGGTAACAAAATAATTAGGCGTGGCTGCATGATTAAAAATTAAAATATGCTAATATTCTGTTTGAAGAATGTATATAATTTATTATATTGTTTGATGTATATCCGCTACAAGCAAATAGATTTATAAATCTAAAAATATTAATAACAATATTTAATATTGTGGTAGGTAGGTACATGATATTGGTACCTATAACGACTATAACTTATAAGCTACAAATCATTGGCACAACTAGGGGGGGGGGAGAGGACTTAATCACACAATTCAAAGTTCCGTACTTAGTACTAAGCATATATAATTTTTAGAAAATAATATAGGAAGATCATGGGGTTTTAGTGCCCCACCCACCAAAATATTGAGCTATTTGTGCCTATGCTACGAATAATAATATATTATACTTAAAATTTTTGTAAGTCGAAAAAAACACTGATTCCTATTATATTATAATAGTTCGATACTTCCATGCGATTATTTTATTGTTAGCCACTAACTTTTACATTTTTTTATGTTTTGAGTTGTTTTCCATTGTTGAGACAGATAAAAATCATTATACAGAGTGATATATTATGAACATTGTATAATGTACCTATATTAGATATTTGATACAATGGTCAATGGTGAATGGGTCACCAAATAAATCATAGATACACTTATCACTTACCTATGTTATATGTTGCAGGTACCTATTATAGGTACACTGTTACGCGAGTTGTATTACGTAAATATTATATTAAATAATAATCAATTAAATTAATAATTAATTATGTAACAATCAATGATTTAACAATGTTCTTTTGAGAATTCCAGAGTATAGGTACCTACCAATCCTGACCTAATTTGTTCTAATATGTTAATAGTTAATACGGCTGAATCCTCTAATTTGACTTTGTAGCATATATATAATGGGTTAGCTCAATTCACGATAAAATAATTTTCTAATAATTGTATAATTTTTATTTTGAAACAAACTGTTTTAGTCTTAGTTATTTAAATAGTTAATATAGTGCCTTTTCTTACATGGTATGTATTATGTAACAAATATGAATAAAGTTCAATTTTGGATTTGAACGTGGCCCGTGGGAAGTACATAGGAGGTTATCAAATATCTGTAGTGCCAAACAAAGCAATATAGGCTAAATATTACGAACTAATAATTACATTAAACAGTCAGGCTATTGTATTAATTGTAGGTACATTTATCATTTGCATGTTTATTAAAAATAATATGTCTAGATAATAATTTCATAATTCTTGTCACGTGCCATTAAGCCTACAAAATATGTTGTTATTTTTTCTTTCTAAAAAGTATTGTTTTGTGGGACTTTGTTACACTATTATTTTCTATGGATTCTAAAATAAAAGCGTTTGCCCCCGGCCCAACAGAGTGCAAGAACTGAAAGCGAATGGCTCCACCCCCGTGAGCATGCCTATGGGCTTATGCGCATTTATGCACAAACGAAAATTAAAGCTGCGAATTCCAGTAGGAAGGGTGATAAAATATATCTGATTTGAATTGAGAAACATATCGATATTTATGTTTCAAAATCAAAAATGTGATAATCGAGGATAAACGCATGAAATATTCGAGTGGTGAGGTTTGAAAAAATTGTATAATCTTTGTACCTAATACCTATTGCTAAGCCTATATTAAATGATAGGTAGGTACATCCAGGGGCGTCATTTCAACTTTTTTTTTGTTGGTACTTGGTGCCAAAGCCATTCAAATCATTACCAGGCCACATAGAAAACATTTTTTTTTTTTTTGGAGGGGGGGGGCAAAAACTAGAATTTTTGTATAATTAATTTAATATGTCACTTATATTAGTATGCAAATATCACACCATTGTTACTATTTTTAAAAAACTATGTGCACTGTGTAGGTACTTTTAATGTATTTATTTTATATTGTGGATAACAGTGTACAGTGTTTTACACTCGGTAAATAAATGCATGGGTATAAAACACCTTTATAATAAAATACCTAACCGAACCCAACCTACACATTTTTTCTCCCTGTATACTCAAAAAATATAATATAGCTACCTAACCTAACCTAACCTAGCTTAATAAAACCATAAATATATTTTATGAATACCCTTCTTCACAATATTTGTGTTATAATATTAATGGACCAGAAAGCCACATCAAACATTCTTGGAAATTAAAAATTAGTACAATACATTTTTTTTTTTTTAATACTGAAAAAATATAAAATATATATAATATAAAACACTGGGGTATATCGGCGCTTTTATTTGTTGTTGGCAGGCCAAAGAAGGTGTTTTAAAAAAAAGTTGGTGAAAATGTAAGCCCTGCACCCCCCCCCCCCCAAATGACGCCCCTGGGTACATCATTGGTATTATTGATATTTCGTGGGGAGGTTAACCCTTCGCGGCGAAACGGTCGCGGCGAATGGTTCGGCGGCGAAACAGTCTCGGTGAAACGTTCGGGTTCGCATTATTGTTGCCCTGTGATAATATAATAATATATTATAATATACAGCAGTATATTTGGTAGGTACCTAATCAACAATCCATAGATAACAGCCTGCATAGCACATATCTATTTATAATTTTAATAATGAAGACAATAATATTATTTACGACTCTGACGGCCCGACTGGCGTAATGCAGACGTCTGGCAAACGTTATTTTGTAGGTACCGTTCGCAGTGTTCGCACGTTAAACGTGGTGCACTGTCTTTGCATATGAAATACAGTAATGCTTCTGTTATTTCAGAACTTTTGTTTCCTTCAGCTATTAACACAAAATAATTAAACTTGGATAATTTATCTACTATCATATTATAATGTAAGCTCTAAATCAAAGTTACCTCCCATTGATGACATATATTGAAAATTATGCTGGATCGTAGGTTGATAACGTCTTTTAATTGGAACAGGATGTTCATATGAATTAGTATCAGAATCGACAGAATCTTCAATTTCAGTATCACTTATACCACTAATTGTATCTGTTCTTAAACTTACTATATTTGAATTCTAATTTTAATTCTAAATCTGTATACTTTTAGTATAATAATAATACCTAATCATTATAATATAATATTTAAATCAGCTTTACTTACAGGAACTGGTGCACTATTATCTTTAACTCCTTGCTGAGTGCCAAAACTAAAACTGTGGATGTATTTTAAATGTGCATGCAGATTGGATGTGTTCCCAGAAGTTGAGCAAATCTTACCACACGCTTTACATTTGGCTGTGAGCTTACTGACTTTGTCAAAATGTTGCCACACTTTACTTATTTTACCCATATTTAATGGATAATAAAATATAATATAGTATAATACAAATTGCACACAATAAATAAATTAAAGAATAAAAATGCCAATGAATTCCAATGGGCAATGAGTAGTGATCAAGGGTTGTAAATGCAAATTGTATTTGCTATTTAATCAGTATTATTTATTACAAAGGACAAACCCATGATTCTCAATTTAGTCATATACTCATCATCTACTATCTAGATTCTAGACATCAATAAAATGTTGCTTTAAGATATAGCAGTATATATATCACTGGCAATTCCAATTTAATAACTATATATATAATGCCATAACAAACAAATTCATATTGATCTGTAATTCAACTAATACAAAAAATAAAGTTTTCATGCTATACAAATCTATAGTATACTGCTCTTATATTATGCAATAACATTTGGAACCTATGATTATTTACAATAAATAATAATTGTATTATATTATTATTGTAAAATATTTAAATTTATGCGGGAAATGTGTTTAATTGTTATATTATCGTAAATCGTAATATCATATTATCACTTATCAGGGTCTAGTGGCACTTATCAGTTATGGTTAAATAACCATATCAGATATTCTATCAGTCATTACGTCCAATCAGCACGGGACAGGACGTGAAAATACGTCACTAAAACCACCTAAAAGTTAAAACCACGGTCTTAGATTATTAAAACCATGAATTTATCGATAGTATTATCGATATAAGAAAAAAAAATATTTATACGTGAAACTGCGATATATCGGTTATATCGCGAAATTTTATCGATAAGTGAATATTTATCGAAGTCCTCGAGCGATATAAAAATATCGATATATCGATATATCGTTGCCATCCCTAGTTATAATGATATTGACCTATACATGTATGGTTCTACCATATGTGCTTACTTGTCTATACTTTGCCATGAAAGAATAGGAACTGAATGTGACAATGTACACTTGTGAAGACATAATCGTTAGTCACAATGATGAAAATGAATTACAAATGTTGAAAACTGGGCTAAGAGAATTTCTGTGTCGGAGAGTGCCAGATAATGATGTTGTTTTCTTTCCAGTTTGTAAGAATAGTCATTGTTATGTAATTGTTGTTCTGACCAAACTGTATACTGTATTATATCTAGATAGTTTGGGTTTAGTAAAACGGAAAGACTTAAGTTTTGTTATGAAAATATTCAAGTTATATGCCAACTTCAATGACCAAGAATTTGATGAAAATCGATATAGCTATTATGCACCAGGTGTTTATCGTCAAACATGCATGTTTGGAGAAGCAATTATTTTAGGGGACAATTCTTCTTATACAATTCCAATAAACGGTAACTTGGAGGAATATCGAATACACATTAAGGATAAAATAATGGAGTATATGCATAAAAATTCCACATTACTCAATGAATATGACTTTGATAAGTTAAAATTTAAGAAATTTCTTTTTAAATGCACCATTAATATCCAAGAATCAGTTTCAAAAGAAATCCCATTTCGTGGAGATGCAATGACATATCTTGGCCAAATTGCTAGTACATATTGGCAATCTGTAGAGTGTAGTGTATGTGAAAAGAAGAATACTTCTGATAATTCGCACAACATTACAAAGCAATGGGTTTATTGTAAAAATGGTAACCACTGGTTACATTGGTCATGTGTCGGAATAAATGCAACTAAAGAATTGCCAATTGACTCATACACATGACCCAGATGTGAAGATGAACAATTCAGTGAATAATAGATTTCTATACATAAATTGGGTTATTCATGATGTTATTTTGATTGCATAACATGAATTTCTCATCACACCTAAATAATATGTTTTTGGTATTTAGAAGTGATTGGATATAGTGTTAATAATGCAATTTTGTATTATGGTTGAGATATTTACTTACATAGCTTTATACTTTGAGTAGTAGTGTTATCATATGATTTCAACTATGGGCTCATTTATGTACTAAAATCATATATCCCCATGTTTAAAAGTGTAACATAACATATTAATATTAATTAAGTACCTAATAAATGTTGTCTAATTTATCCATTTTAATTAAACCTCCATTAGAAACATAATATTCATTAAAAGCTATTTAGATTTTAGAACATTTCCGATTCAATTTTTTCATTTTTGAATATCTATACATTTTTAAAAATAAGCATTACTAATAAAGAAAAATAATAAACATTGTTAACAGATGTAGTCTGGCAAATGACAATTTACTTTAACCAATAACAATCTGAAATAAATAGCTTAAACAATTTTTTTTCTTAATCAATAAATTTTTTTATACGATAACACTCCTATATTATTGAAGTATACTCCTTATAGTATAATTTCAAACAATTTCTGATTTAATTATTATCTATGCAGTCCACCAATGTCCCATAATCGTATAAGTACTTAAAAAGCGAATATTGTAATGTAAATAATGAACTGCGGTGTTTTTGTAGGCCTATTGGGGAACTTTTCACCGCTTTTAACCCTGCAGTGTGTAGATTGTAATGAGATTGAGCACATGTACAGGGTTAAAAATAAATGAAAAAATAAGAAACGAGTCATGTGTATACCTCTTGGGTGACTTGGAAATTACACATTACAGAAATATAATTTAAAGGTAATTATAAGAAAATTATTGCAATCAGTAAAATCAGAATTTTATGAACACAAAATGTATTATTGGCCATTAGGCATTTCCTTTAACAATAGCATATTATTATTATATCACTTTTAGTGCTTATACAAATTATTTAAAACTAAGTTTAGGGCATTTAAATATCATTTATAGGTGACAGGTGTTCAAACTCTAGTATAACTTAATCTCAATGAATGATAAATGTGTACAACTATTAAAATATTAATCATTGCCTGTGTTAAATTTTGCAATATTAATAAATGAGAATGCAAGAAAAATATGAGACTTATTTTTTAATTTTAATAAATACTATTTTAGTGTTACTGCTAAGTAGCAGGAGGCTACTACACTTAAGGCTTCAAGTCCTGTATAGGTATTTATTTTGGTTTTGTTCACGCTCATATGCTTATTGTAACCGTTACAGATTGAATATATTCTAATAAATGTTAAAAAAACAAAAAATAATATTAATAAATATTATGACATTAGACTCAAAACGCTATTATATTATTAGGTACGTAGTATTGTATTGATGATGGTATATTATAGTAATATACTTTAAACCAAATTTCAATATATCATTATGAAATGCAACACTTAAAATGAAATCAATATAGCAATAATTTTATATACTTAGGGATTACAAATTAATAATAAATTAATAGCCTAATTTATACATACATTTTTATATCAAAACTTACATTGTATGATAATGATTAACTTAAAAATGATAAGTGTAAATTACTATAATATACTCATTGGCACATAAAGAGAAATTAATAATTATACTTATTTGGGTATGACGGCTCTGATTTAAATGAGGTACATACAACCGCATGAGTTTTTTGTTTCAGGTATCTATATGGATGAATTCTAAGTCACACTCAAGTGCAATACGTTGCTCAGCCCATTTATTATTATTATATTATGTTAAGACACATTATTATGAAGGCAAATTCCCAAATAATTCAATGCTCTAAAAACATTTTAACAATATAATATATGAGCCAGTTGTCATAATAATGCACTTAAAATATATCCACTAGTTGTACAAAGCTACATTCAATTAAAAAAAAAATCCAAAGAAGAGCTAACCTTAGCCCATGACAAACCTTTAATTTTAATTGTAATTTCAGGGATGAAGATAAATCCTAAGTCATTGTCTAGTGTTATATTATTATGTTATAATGATCATATTAAATATTAAAATATATATTTTTCTTATAATGTGTAATAATCGCTTTATTTTAGTAAGTGCCCTAGAAATGTTGTAATGCAACATAACATACAGGATTCTTATCATTTTACTGATTTGTTTATGTGAATAAATTACTGAACTGCATTATAATTTATAACTGCATGGGTTTTTGAGGTAGGAACTTGAAATTTTCCCCATATTTAAATACGGTACAACTCTTACCGTGTAAAAAAATTCATAATTTTTGGTTAAGTTTTTAAGTTTGTGATATTTCTGCGACAAGTAACCCGGAAGTGAAAATCGACGGGGCAACCTGGAATTTGGTAGGGAGTTGGAGGGGGGTATTAAAATGGCACTTGTGGAGTTTGAACTTATTCGGACTTAGTTTGCCCATGCTACGGGCGCTATGGCCCCAAATCAGTAAATCAGTAAATCAGTAAATTAGGCAGTACCCCAAAATTGTTTTAACAGAAATTGAGAACTGTAGTACATCAATAGATACTGATTTACTTTTATTAAATGATATAAACCAATTACGCGATAATGTATATCGAGCTCGCCGACAAATTTTACCTGTATTGCCAAAAAATATGAATGAAGTACATGACTATTTAGAAACAAATGATATTATTACCAACACAAAAAAAGAAAACTTTTTATTAATAAATAATAAAATTGACCATATTATTATTTTTTCCACAATGACCAATTTAAATTTCCTATGTTCGTTAGAAACTATTTATGTTGACGGCACTTTTGAGTACTGTGCAAAACATTTTTATCAGTTGTTTTCTGTTCATGGTTATAAAAATAATTCTTATGTTCCTTTAGTATTTTGTCTACTTCACGACAAACAAAAATATACTTATATTAAAACATTAAAGTCAATTATCCTCTATTGCTCTGATCATGGCTTACAATTTAGCCAACACGCGTTATTGTCGATTTTGAAAAAGGACTTCAAGAAGGAATTAAGAATACATGGGCTGACATCTTAATTGTAGGATGTAGATTTCACCTTGCGCAATCATGGTGGCGAAAAATTCAGGCAGTTGGCTTAAGTAAAGAATACAAATATAATACTTCAGATGTAGGAAAATGGCTAGGAAATATATTTGGAATGCCATTTTTAAATCCAGATGAAGTGGGCGAAACACAAAACAATAAACTCACAACATTTTCTGATTATATTTTTGACACTTATATTAGTGACGATGCTCTTTTCCCTCCGCATATGTGGGCATTACGTTCTGAAACTGTAACTCAAACTACAAATGCCGTTGAGTCTTTTCATTCACATTTCAAAAATAATTTTTATATGTCACATCCAAATATACATAATTTTTTAAATGTTTTATTGCTACTTCAATCAGAAGTTTATATTAAGATTAGAAGTATAGGAACAATAAAAACAAGAAAACGAACTTTAGTTCGAGAAAATTTTATTCTTAATGAAATTAAAAAAATATGAAGAAAGGAAAAAATCCCGATTTGAATATGTACAATCTGTATCATGTTATTTAAAAAAAAAATAATTATATTTTTAAATATTAGATTAGAAAAAAATTATTTATTATTATTTATTATTTGACTGACTTTATGTATCTAATTGTTTTGTATTATATTTTTAAGTACCTATTAGAAAATGTTTTTTTCATATCAATTATATTATTATTTCATATTTGAATAATTTTATGGAAAATGTTGTTTATTAAATTAGTTAATTCTGTATGAAAGTATTTAAAAAAAATATTAATTATTTGACGAATTGTATTTTTATATGTTAAAAAATAATAATTAGTTAATAAACATTATATATTCGTGCGTATTAATAGTATACGTATAGTATTTGTCATTTGTGTACTATACTTTTATGGCCCAATCTCCGGGTACACTTAAAAAATATAGATTTAATTTGTGGCCCAATCTCCGGGTAGTAAAATGTAAACAAATATTTTATACGAAACAGGTAATTAAAATGTGGCCCAATTCCCGGGCGCCCATTACTATTGCTCCCAAAAATAATATTATAATCTCTATAGTACTCAGAACTTGTAATATTGACCGCTGACCGGTTGGAATTTATTTTTCTTCAAATTTACCACTGGATTAATATTTTGTACCATGATATAAATAAATTGTATAATCATAGGTAATGTAATACATACGTGTACAGTGTTAATTTTTTTTTCAGATCCCTACCTAATTAAAATTTTTTAATTTTGTATGTAAAAGTATATTATTAATAAATTGCATATTTTTGCATATTTTCCAAATTTTCACCGCATATTTTGAAGTTCCTAGCCTTGGTTATTATTTATTATACAGTAGTACATATAAATTTAAAAATATGAACAGGCACCTACATTAGTCAAAAATACAGATAGCTACCTAACCTATTTGTATACATTTTAAATAATTGTATGCTGTATGATAACATTTATACAACAATATTGTGTAGGTAATAAGCTATTGCCTATTTGTCAACTGAATGATATTTATTTCAATTTTAGATTATAAATAGTAAATGTTATGTAAGATTATTGAGGAGACAAAACCCATTCCATAGCATTGATTATAAATTTATAAATAATACAATATCCAATATACATAATATGTATACACTATACGGTATATTATTATCTAATGCGTTGTTTTTTTTTTATTATCAATAGAATAATGTGATTTGACCTTCGTAATATAAAATTAAATTAAGATACCAAATACACGTTTTATTACTAGTAAATTGGTAGTTAGATAGCGTACAGATTATTAAGGTTGTAGGTACATCAATGAATCGGCGTATAATAGAAGCACTAAGTATATTATTATTATTCATTGATGGCATTTTTATAAATTAAATACAAAATTGGAATGTAAATAACTTCTTTAATTATCAACCCATAATTATGAATGATACGTCAAAATTCGTTAAAAAAATAATCCTATATGAATCATATTTCAAAAATATAGGTTCCCATTTGAATTTTAAAAGTTACCCCTAAAATCTACCCTTTTTAATTAAAAAAAAAAAAAAAATTAATATCAAATATTAGTTTAGAGTATATGATTCAAAGAGGTTTTCACATAGGTCATTTTTTTCTAATTTAAGTAGATCATGCTGAAATCTGCTGTCACATGAAAATTGGGACACCCTGTATATATATTGTATATGTGTATATGAATATATGTGCATATATGTAATCCGTGGGTACCGAATTACAAGGATAATACCGACAGGAAAGAGTAGGCGTAAGCATTCCGAAAACGGACATAGCGTCCGGTATTCATAGGAACACGGATGCTCGTATCAGTGGCTGGGGGGAGACTAGTGGGATATATAAGGGGGGCGTCGTTCATAACCGCACACTTTCAAAAACAGGTCGTCGTTCAAAACCGCACACTTTATTATCTCAATAAGTATATATCCGCCAAATTAAACCGTTCAATACCGCACACATTGATATATATCAATAACGTATACATTTATCTAAAATAAAATTATCGTTTAGTACCGCACACCAGTTAATCATATTTAATCAAGATCACAAAATAATAAAAATAAAACTATCGGAATTATACGCGGAAATGCTATATCTACACGAAGAAAAACAATATTCAGATTTTGCTGATTACATATTGGATAATTATATTGAGACCAATAATTTTTCACCAATATTGTGGGCAGAAGAGCCCAATAAAAGTACTAGAACTATTATTTTTTTAATTAATAACTATAAAATATATTTAATTTTTAACTGTCAATCAAATGTGTGCGGTTTTGAACTATAGACCTTCCAAATTTCTCTTTTTAACAATAGAATAAATGTGTGTGGTATTGAACGATGTAAAATGTGCGGTTATGAACGGTAAGTGTGCGGTTTTGATGACCGCCGTATAAGGGACCCCCCCAAAACGGCCTGTTTTCAGACGTGATCTGACCAAGCTACTCCGAGCACCTTCACGTCACTTAGCTTTACGATTAAACTGGACTTAGAAATATTTTCAACAATCAACAGTTGTACTTTGAATATTTTATTACACGTACTAGTTACGAAATTTACGTTCAGTGTTTAAATAATAAATAACATTTAGTAGCATTACAACTTATCTATATTTATTTACACATGAGTCAAACCTTTGACCACTTCATCTGGTAACCTCGCGAGTTGGCTTACTACATCTGACGCAGTCGAGTTCGAGTAACAAATAACTGGCTGTGGCTTACTACAGACTTATCAATTGGTGTAGATAACTCCTTCTCATCTAATAGATTAAATTTATTAACTATTGTATTGGCATAATTTGTCTGATGTATATATATTGATCCATCAGTACATCTAGTTATTTCCATACCTAGAAAATAATCTAATTTACCCTGCGTTATCTCAAATTGCTGTTCAAGACTTTGCAACAATTTATGGTTTTTCATTTTACAGCTCGACGCTATCAATCCATCATCAACGAAAATATCTAAAATTAATGTTTCATTATTATAATGATTAAAATAGATACACGTGTAACGATTGTCATTATTGACATCGTACATTACTCCCTATAGTATAGGGCCTATACGTTGAGAACGGCTAGTATGCTGAGTGTGAAGAATGGTGTATGTCGAAATATACAAATAATATGCTGACATGGGGTTTATTTACACGTCGTGGTAATGACCAAACGGGATCACGGTGTATGTGTCGGTTGAATATAACTGGGTAGTAGTCCGTCAATAGTAGTACCAGGTGCAAGTGGAAGTCGTTCGGACAAACTGACAAAATTCTGAAGAGGACTCCGAGGACCCAATGGATATCGGCACACATGACTCACCATTGTCCGATCGGTAATCCTCGTTTATATTATAAGATTTGTATCAATGTTGTAGTATTAATAATAACCGATACATATATATATAAACGTTGAGTACTTTGCTTCACATAAGGTAACCCTGATCCCTAGTAATAATATCACACACCGAGGTTTAGTTTCCGAGACCTCGTAAATATAAACAGAACGACACCAGATCGGTGAGAAGAGCGATAGGTGAAGAGGAGACGTTACATTAGTCTAGGTCTAAATATTTAATATATACATATTATAATATAGGTCAGCGTTTCTCAACCTTTTTTCATTTTTCCCCTTGACCACTCACCACTGCTTTACGTACCGACGGATTGGGCCACCGGGAGTTCGGGAGTTTTCCCGGTGGGCCGCTTCTTCAAATAATTATTTAAAAAAAAATGTTTTGTCAAAAATTTATTTTGAAAATTTGAAATATACATTTTTTTCTATTTGTGGTTAACCAAGTCGAAATACCTAATGATTTTCTATTTTTGGACATTTACCACGGTAGTGACTAGTGATAAGTTATCACGACCGTGATAGAACAAATCAAGATACTTCATTACCACAGAATAGGTACATAGATAATACAATCGCTTTATAACGTAACCAAATAATAAATTGGCGGGCACTAGTTGTGATAAGGATAACGGATACTGTGTGTCTGTGTTATTTAATTTATTCTCTTTCTTAGTTTCTGTGCATTGTTAATAGTAATTAAATTATAACTTATAATTCATTTATTCATGGTTATTCGTTTTCCATCATGTCCGAACCCGAAGTGATTAAAAAACGTAAAGGTGGCGCAGAAAAAGTGCGAATAAAGAAACAGATAATGCTACAAAATGAAGCAAAAAACTGTTCAAATATTTTAAACATGTTTTCCAAATCTAAGGTAAGTATACATTTTATATTTGTTTCATATTTTGTACGTTAGTATAGTTTTTCCTTCATATTTTAAAATTGTATGCAGTGCACTCTTGATACAATAAAATTGCTTAATGCTTTAGTTTGCTTATTGCTTTGCTTATGATTACAGGATATAGGTAATATTATAAGTAGTGTGAGAACTATGAATGATCCTGATCAAGATATGTTATGTAGTACAGAAACAGAATTGACAGTAAATGTAGATACAAATGCAACTGAAATAGATACTACTATGTGTACTATTCTTGAATCAAATAGTATTCCTAGCAATTTTAATTACTTTCAAAAACCAATTGCCACAAAGTTAGTGCAATTTTTTGAATTTCACCCAAAACAACCTGTGTTTGTTCCTCAATTTAAATCTTCTAAGGCTTTTTATGGAAAAAATAACATTCAACGTCGTTGGCTATCTTATGACCTAATATCTAAATCATTATATTGCAGTGTGTGTTTAGCATTTTCATCAGAAAAAAATGTATTCATCGAAGGTTTAAATGTTTGGAGTCACGTTTATCAAAGAATTCATGAACACGAAACTAGTAAATGTCACACATTATGTTCGGAGTCCTTTTTAAATTATTCAAACAAAAAAACTATTGATTATAGATTATTTACTGACCAATTGCCCAAGAAAAAAAGTGAAGTCACAAAAAATCTTAATATTGTTGAACGTGTAATTGATGTAATTAAATTAATTGGTAAAAGGGCTGAGCTTTAGAGGTCATTTAAATGAAAGTTCAAGAAGTTTAAAAGATCCTGCTATTGATCATGGGAATTTTTTAGATATTCTTTTACTTTTGAAAAAATATGATGTTATTTTAAATGACCATATTGAAAAAACTACTGAGAATGCAATAAGAAACCATGAACGTGGAAAAGGTAAAGGTAGAGGATCATCGTTAACGTTTATTTCTAAAACTACTGTTAACATGATTATTGATTCAATTAACACTTTAATGAAGAAATCAATAGCAAATGATGTCAGAGAATCAGGAATGTTTTCGATACAACTAGATACAACTCAGGATATTTCTGTGCAAGATCAATGTTCTGTTGTGGTAAGGTATGTAAATTCAAAAGGTGTTCAAGAAAGGTTATTATCAGTTGTAACCATACAAAAATCAACTGGTAAAAGTTTTGCAGATATGTTGTCTAATATTCTTACTGAAAATGACTTGGATGTTAAGAAGTGTATTGGTAATGCTACCGATGGTGCTGCTAATATGCAAGGGCAATTTAATGGTTTTTCTGCGTGGCTTGAAAAGTTGTCTCCTAATCAAGTTCACATTTGGTGTTATGCCCATATATTAAATTTAGTAGTCATAGAGTCTACAAAATCCCCACTCAATGCAGCAGCTTTATTTGTAACATTGAACGATGTAGCTATATTTTTCAAGGAATCATATAAGAGGATGAATACTTGGGTCGACGTAATAGAGACAAATGATAAAAGACGATTGCAAGCAATCGGTAACACACGATGGTGGTCCAAGGAAAAAGCTCTAACACATATTTTTGGTGATGAAGGTTTATATTTGGAGGTTATTCTGGCTCTAAATACAATAGAAAACTTAAATGAATTTACACCTGAAGCAAAGTTAAAAGCTAATAATTTAAAAAAATCATTTTTATCTTATTCAACAATTTTAACTGCATTTACTTATGTACGGATTTTTAATATTATTAGCCCCTTATCCAAGTATCTTCAAACAAAGGGCATGGACTTGCTTAAGTGTCAAGAAATGGTTAGTGGAGCAATTACAGATTTAAAACAAATTCAGAGAGAATTCAATGGAGTTAAAGAAATTTCGAAAAAGTTTATAGATATTATGTCAGAAAAATTAGAACAGTCACAAATAGCTGATGAAGTAGAGATTGAAAATGAATTGCCCTCTATAAGATCTAGAAAACGTAAAACATTAGACGGAGAAAAAGCATATGGTAACCAAATTATGAACAGTGAAACAAAGTATATGATTGAAGTATATAATGTCATAATGGACAATACAATTACAAGCATTGAGAAAAAGTTTCTAGGAAATAAAAAAATGTACACTGACTTTGCTGTTTATCGCCAAGTAATTTTGAAGATTTACAAAAGAATAAACTTCCATCTACTGCATTATATGAGCTCACTGATAAAATTAAACCTTTTGAACAAACAATCACTACTAATGGCTTAAAAAGTGAACTACTTAGTTTCTCCAGAAATTGGAGTAACTTAAAAAACTCTATTCCAGAAACGTATGAAGCCTACAAAGAAGTTGAATCAGATGATGGTGATTTGCTTAGTAATGAAATAAGTACTGAAAAGTCACACTGCAAGAGTTGTATGAATTGTGCAATCTGTTGCTACTCTGTACTACACAAATACAATTTATATTGTAATGCTTATAGCAACTTAGCATTAGCTTATAAATATCTGCTAACCTTGCCATGCTCACAGGTGCATAATATTTTTAATTTTACATTTTACTATAATATTGGATACTACTAAGTTTATTTGATATGTTTTATTTATTTTACAGGTAGCTTGTGAAAGGTCTTTTTCTTTTCTAAAATGTATAAAAACTAGACTTCGTAGCACATTAAGTGAAAATAAATTGGAAGCATTTATGCTTGTGGGAATAGAAAAAGACATCCTTTATGAAATAGACAGTCATGAAATTATTGAATTACTGAAGTCTAAAAGCACATTACTGAAGAACAAATTATCTTACTAATAATTATATAAATTATATTAATAATTAAAAAAAATGATTTTTTATTATGTTGTTTTAGATACTTAACAAGCAAATATACCAAGACTAGGTAATGTTAATGTGTATGTTATATTATCAGCTGTTCAAAAAAACAAAAAAATTAAAAATGTTGATTTTGAAGAAAACAAATAGTTCTTATTTTTTATTTTAATTAATTTATATTTTTAAAATATACATACAATGAAATATAGTTCTACTCTTTTATGTCTGAGCTTGTGATTGGTAATTAAGTGTTATAGCATGCAAGTTCAATAATACAAAAAGAAAACAGTTTTTTTTTTATCAAATATCAAATATTATAAACAGAACTTAATAGACCATAATATCTTCCTGAATGTTAAAAAAAATGTGTAGTTATGTAAAAATAAAATAAATAATAATAGATGTTGGCTAAAATTCAATAAGCGATAAATTAATAAGTGGGCCGGTACTTTTGTATTTTCCCGGGCTGAAATTTCTCCCCAATCCGCCCCTGCCCCCAATGTCAATTTATCGTTTATTCACACACAATACAAATAAGATATTATGAAATAAGTTCAATGATGAAAAATTTGGAAATAATATTTATTAATTAATTTAATTAGCATGTGCCATACAATGTATGTATATATATTATAATAGATATACATAAAAGTAATATAAACTTTAAAATTAAATTTGTGATTATGTAAAAATGATTGACATTGTATTGAACAACGTTACGGAACCCGATTAGATAAAATCCAGTGTCCTGTGCCACATTATTAAATATTTCACAAATTACGAACCATTTAAAATACACCGATTTTATTTTTTTCGAACATTACGATTTTTTTTCACGTACTCCTTCATATCTTCTTACGTACCCACAGGTACGCGTACCACAGGTTGAGAAACGCTGATATAGGTAATAAAGAATATTCTACACATGGAGAGCATTAAATATTAGTTTATAAAATACACAGAATATCCATAAGCCATTCATATGAAAACGCGGATTCCACAGTGAGCCAACGCCCGAAACTATATAGAAAACGTAGGAATTAGGTAAACTTGATAAACAAGCTTAATGTGTGTTTGACGGTTTACCGTTTGTGCGCTGTTTAAAAACGTTACCTAACGTGAGTTGAACTCTGGCTATTTGTACTAGACCTAATAATATGATATAGGTATAAGCAAATACTATATAATTCTATACTTTATTGTATAATTAATAATACATTGAATGTACTCATGTCTTACGCCATGTCATGTATGTACCAATATACTTACATATTGTATTGCACAGTATTTGGCGTCAAATGTCGGTGACTGGAGGTATTTGGCAATTTATAGTTTAACACGCAGGACTCGAGTGATCGCTAAGTAGTAAGTAAGTAAATTTTCGCACTTTCAATTTTCAATTATTACAATTTTCAAATAACATAATTGTAGTATTAGGTTATCCGATAACGATTAAATCAAAATAATAATAAAAATATAATATTTTAGAACACACGGATGATATAGTCAAACTATATATATAAATACCACATAACGTCATAATTATTATTATAATATTATGCCCCTGCGCTTGCACATTCTAGCGGTGAACACCGTGTAGAGTCTGAAACACCGACTATAAACGGTTTATATTATGTTTTAAATAACAGTGTTCGCAAACATTCTGTGAACCAACCAACGGTGTAAAAATACCTTAACTGAACCGTTTAATTTCCATAAATACATTTGCACATGCACAGCACCGTTCAGTGTCGGTAAAACTGACCATGAACCAAATAATTTAATTTTGAGTTTAAAAACTGCACCAAAACACAGTTCACACATCGTGTTTAAACGGTTGAAAATGCACTGTTAAAAAGAAACCGACGCTGAACTATTAAAATGCTACTCAGTATTCGATACTGTCATTCAAAAACTCTAAATGACTACTCCATGGCCATTATGATACTTTTTAGCTTGTCCTGTTTCTCCTTGTACGCATTTCTTGTACCTTAAATAAGAATCTCTTAAATTCTTCCATTTATTTTTTGCGGAGTCGGCTATAAAATATATAAGGTTCTACATAAATTAAGATTAATATAAATAATAACTGTTTGCGCCGACGATCCTGACTAGCGGTTGTCGTCTGACACACGGTCCTCGGGATAAAGGCGGGGCAGGGCAAATAATAAATAACTACAAACTGAGGTTTAAAGTATACAAATATTTGCATGTATTAAATCTTACATGCACAACAGGTTAATACATAATATAGATCAGTACACAAGTTACAGGGGGGAAGGGGGAACACCGACTGGCCTGTACTGCAACGACGTGGACTGGTATTGACGAGCTGAGGGCTGAACTGCTAACTGACGAGCTGAGGGCTGAACTGCTAACTGACGAGCGGGTGTGAACGTGAAGTGGAACAACTGACTCGGATCGCGTCACACGAGTGTGTCCCTAAACGCAGGGCAACGGGCTGACGACAACAGCCTATCTCCTCGTGGAGCGACGGACGATGAGCAATAAATAGCTGATGGTGGAACAACGGTTTGATTACGTTATGTAACGGGCGCACTAGTTCCTGCAACGTAATGCGGCAAGATGACCGACGAGCAAACGGCAATGAGTGAACACTCACAAAAAACGTGGTTTTTGTCCGGACGAGCGGGTCGGTACACACGTACAGCTGGAGCGAGCAAGAAAAACGAAGTGAAAACAGTAACGGCAGCGCTCGGAGACGCAGACGCCGAGCCTGGCAACGGCTGCCGCGCCAGTATAGCCAACATAGTGGTTGATGGTAAACAGCACCCATGAACATGATTACTGAATTCTCGATTACCATGGTAATCAATACAGCGCGACCACCGACGGCGGCAGCTTCTTATCAAACGGATCGAACAATAACATTATAATAGTCGAACAATATTCCGTAAATATTTTTTAGAAATATTTGAAGGTTTAAATGATTACAATTATAAATCACTAATAAATGCAATAATATAAATTATCCTAGGTTAGCATATTAGTGTGTCCGTTCAGAATCGTTTTTCGTATGCAGTGATACCTATCGTGGAATTCAAATATTTATTTATATTTATCATTTATCAATTTTCAGATATTTGGCAACATGTGATAGTCATCAGACTATTGCATTCTCTTTTCGAGTGGTTCGATTAACTGTTTCCAAAATTGTGAAAAATGTTTGTCATGAAACTTGGAATGTTCTACAACCTACTTATTTACCTAAACCTACAACACAGACATGGATAGATGCAGTAGAAGGATTTTCAGAACTTTGGGGGTTTCCTAATTGTCTTGGAAGCATAAACAGCAAACATATTAAACTAAAATTTCCACAAAATAGCGGTACAAGTTATTTTTGTTATAAAAATGTTTTCTTGATTGTTCTAATGGCTGTAGTTGACCCATATCACAAATTTTAGATTGTTGATATTCGCAGTTATGGGTGACATAGCAAAAGTGGCATTTTTGAAAATTCAGCTTTTTACTGGGAAATACGTGAATGATAAAATTATTTTACCTCCGAAGCCACTACCAAGCACCTAACCTCCCCGTTCCTCATGTATTCGTAGGTGATGAAGGATTTGCACTTCAAACTTATATGATGAGACCTAACCCCAAAGCTGGGATGATTTATGATGTGAAAAAAAAAATTTCAATGCACAACTAAGCAGAGCACGTCGTGTAGTTGAAAACGCGTTTGGCATATTGGCCATGAAATGGCGAGTATTCTTAAGAGCTATAGAAACAGACGTTGAAACTGCGGAATGTATTGTCAAAGAAGCATATTGTTTGCACAATTTCGTCATGAGGAAAAATAACGGAGAATAACCAGACTTTGAAAGTGAAGAGCAAGCTCAACCTATACGAGCATTATTAGACACATTATTAATTGACCAATCACAGGTTGAATGCTGCTACTTTAGAAATCCGTGAACTTTTTACTGCTTACTTCAATAGATAATTTACTACACCATACATAATATTTCAAAATTAAAAAAATATTATTATGATACTAAAATATTATAATATGCTATACTCAATAAAGCTATTTACATATTGTGTAATTATATATTATTATTACTATTGTTATATTCTGTTAATATAAGAGAATAAAAATAGAAAAAATACCGTTGTCGTTGAAGTCTATTAAAAGTAAAATACATACCTAGTATATTATAGTGTGTATTCTGTTTTTGTATTATTACTATCAGAAAACATAATATATAATATTCAATATAGTATTCCATATTTGAGGGGCGAGAATGCAAAACGTACTATTGCCAAAAATATCAAAATTGAGTTATATATCATTTCTGATAGTAAAAACCGCGCGGAATCGAATTTCGTGGTCAGATTTGGCCAAAACGTACTATTTCCAGTGTATATTTGATCATAAAGTTTAATGATTTCTGCATAACGCATCATTTCCATTGCTAAAATCGTGTCAAAAAGAACTATTTCCAAATTACATCAAAACGTACTATTTCCCATGCTATTTAGTGTAAACTTAATAATTATTGAATCAAAACGTACTATTTCCTAAATTATCTGCAGAACGTACTATTTCCAGATTGAAGCAAAACGTTATATTTCCCATGTTAAAATGTAGCTATACTGAATCAATTATTTGCAAAACGTACTATTTCCAAGTGTAAAAGATATTGTTGACATTTCAATTTTAATTGTTTTTGCTTTAATTATTTAATGGTAATATAATATGGACTTTGTTATTTTATTTTATTTACTAGTTGGTGCAACTGATAAAATTCAGTATTCGTTTTGGCACTGAATGTTTAATCACAAACTTTTCGCTCCAAAAGTGTCTATGATACAATGATTACTATGATTACTATGATTACTATGATGGTATTATGATAATATACTTCACCTACTATGCGAGACGCGAGTAGGTGCATACACAGTAAAGTTCATTGTTTTAATTACCAATACTTTTATGTACAGTATTAATGTTTTATTTGCAACAACTTAATTAAAATGTTCAACTCGAGAACCATTAAAATGGCCGCATGTGGTCAAACTAAAAACACAGAAGAAATGGATTATAATGAATCTATTCAAAAAGTGTCAAGGTGGTTAGAGGTATGAACAATTGAATTTATTGGTTTACAACTTTACTTATAGAAGACTTTTAATTATATTGTTAAATCATTAAACAGTAGATAAATAATATATTATGCCTTTTTATTACTATGATACCTAATAATTTATAGGAATACCTATTTCAAGAAATAAAATAAAATAATTTTATAATATTTTAATTATTTTTTTAAATTGATTTCAAAGAAGGTACATAGGTAGATATTATGTAGAACAAATGGAAAAATAGATAAATTCATATACCTATTAAATGTATGTTGGGTATTACTCCAAATATTTTAATTTGAATAATGAAAATACCCAGTTGATTTTGTATTATAAGTGTTGTGTTTAATATTTCATTTATATTATTACTAGATTATAAACTGTTCAACTTACTATGGTTGGTCCAATTTATCAAATAATTAAGATTAAGCTATCAAATTTAACTTGAACTTAATGAATTCTATATTTTATTATTAGGGTGGGAAATTATTATCACATAAAATATTGTTTTAGATAAACCTAAATACCTAATAAATTATATTTATAATTAAAATCTTTAAGTATTATAATAATTCTAATACAATTAAATTTTTTTTTTTTAATACGGTACCTAAATATTAAATTAATATAAATTTAAATAAATATATTTTATGTTAATGTTATAATAATAATTAAATTAAAAAGAAAAACGTTGATTTTAGTACATTGTAAACAGAAATAGAAAGAATATAATAATACTAATTGAAATGTCTTTAATGTAATTTATTTAAAATGTCATATTTTTATCATAATTTATAACCATGTAGGTACCTAGGTAATTTATTTAGAGGTAAGAAATTTACATTTTTTTTAAATTGTATTTAATATTTAATTTTTAATTGTGTTTTCATAATAAATATCAAATACTCCAGAATTAATACTAAAAATGTATTTAGGAAACTGCTGATTTGAACTATTCTGTTCCAACCCTAAACATTGAAGACATGGATGTTGAAATAATTACAGACCAGCCCATAAATATTGAAGAAAATATTCTAAATAATCCAATATTGATTGAAATCTCTGATGAAACAAATACATCATGCATGAATACAGAACTATTACAAAATAATGATAAAATTACCACTAAAGATGTCGAGACTGGTTTTAGACCATTAAATTTATATACAGAAAGAATATTAAATAATCAAATATTAATTGAACCAAATACATCAGCAGTTGATGCTAATTTGATTTTAGAAAATACTGATTTCCTTCCTTTGATGGAATCAGTATCAAATGTATCAATAAATAATGATCCAGAATATATTGATCCAGTAACTGAAACTAATGGAGGTAGAAAGAGAAAAATTCAAAATAAAAGAAAAGAAGAACAATTACAAAGAAATATTATACCAAGAGGATGGGAATTAAAATGTAATCATACTGAAATAATAAAGGAAAATGTATGCAGAGTTAGTGAACTATCAGAAGAAGACTTGACCGATTTTAAACAAAATTTATGTAAATTAACTACAAAAATTGATCAGGATAAATTTCTAATTACAATGATGACTGTAAGTGATGTCAAACGAACTGACCGTAAAAAAACTAATAGATCTCATCGTATGGTTGTGAAATACTTTATACCACATATAAGAGGTAATTTAATACCAGTTTGTCTTGATGCATTTTCTTCTGTTACATCAATAACCAGTGTTAAGAATAGATAACGAAAATTTCATCTAGATAAGATACAGATAATTTTATAAAAATGTATCTAGATACAGATAAAGATAAATATATTTTACATTTATCTAGATAAGATAAAGATAATCTAACTTTATCTAGATAATATTGTAGATGAAAATTTTTTAGTATAATATTCAAATAACAAATAACATTTGTTATTTGAATATTATACTAAAAAATGTTTGTACTTACTATGGAACTTCTTTACCTATGTGAAGTGTGAACATAAAGTAACTTATAGTTAATAGGTACCTACAACCTACTACCTATCACATGTCTAATCAATAAACAGTCTTATCTTTTCGTATGGAAAGCTATTTTTAGTGTTTTTCTATATGTATAGCCTAGGCTAATAATTTAAAAACAATTATTGTTGAAATCGTCAACCGTTAATACCCGCATCGTTTATAAATAGGTACTAGTATAGTAGTATTTATAATCAATGATACCATGAATTCAATTTCAATAATATTATATAATATTATTTATATTATTATTTTGTGTGGCGACTGGCGAATTAATCACGTGCGCCTTTATCTTCAGAAACGCAGCGATTAAAAATTAAAATATATCGCCTAGTGTCTAATGTCCTAGTTTATAAGTCTAAAGCCACTTAGGTCTTAGGTTAAAACTCATTATGAATATAATATGTACTGTTGGATAATGTTCTGTCCTCGGCTTTGATAGAAAATTTTAGCAAAAAAATTAATATTATTCATGAAAAATGTATACGATTTAAATAAATTTATCTAGATAAATTTATCTAGATAAGAAAATATGTCATCTTAGATAACCAATAGATAAATGGCAAAATAGTAATCTAGATAAGATAATAGATGAGTAATTGTTTATCTAGATAATTATCTAGATAAATTTATCTAGATAAGTCTCAACACTGTCAATAACTAGAAGACGATTAAATATAATAAGTAAAGCATTTAAACAAAATCATTCTAGTCCTACTGAAAAAAGAGGTGGTATTCGTGTTGATCTTATTCAAGATGAAATAACAAATTCAATAGAAGAACATATTAAAGCTCTCAAATGCAGAAAAAGTCAACACACACGTAAGGATACTGGCCGAAGCTATTTACCACCTGCATATTCTATTAAGTATATGTGGGATAATTGGTTTAAGAAAAGAAAATTAGAAAAAAAACAAACTGCTTCGTTGAGCAAATATCAGAAAATATTTACTACAAAGTTTAACATAAGTTTTGGACATCCTCGTCAAGACACCTGCAGTTATTGTATGGAACAAAAAATTAAAATTCAAACTGAGGGAGATATTGACAAAAAAAGTGAGTTAATGTTAGAATTAACCTTACATAAGAGGAAAGCTAAGCGTTTTTTCGAACTATTAAAAAAAGAAACTCCTGGGGAAATCTCTTGCTCATTTGATATGATGCAAACCCAACCTTTACCAAAGTTGTCTGTGACTGATGTATTTTACAGTCACCAAGTCTGGCTTTATAATTTGACATTTGTTATATCTGATTCAAATCAAAAACCAGAAAACTGCATTTTGTACTCATGGAATGAAACTGAAAGTGGGCGTGGGCCAAATAAAGTTTGTTCTGCACTGATACATTTTTTGGAATCATTGGAAAATCGATTAAAAACAAGGGAATCACCTACTATTACATTAAATTTATTTTCAGATTCCTGCTCAGGATAAAATAAAAACCAGTTTACAATGATTACATTATTGTATTACATCAATTACAAAGCAACTGTATTTACTCAAATCAATCATATATTTCCTGTAAGAGGACATAGTTATATGCCACCTGACCGAGTCTTTGGTCGAATAGAACAGGTTTTAAGAAAAAAGGAAACTATTTTGTCACCTAATCAGTATTTTGAAATTTTTAAGAACTTTTGCACTGTTAATGCATATGGTAAAGACTTCAAAATATATGACATTAAAAGTGCAGTCAAAACAGTTGTCAAGACCAAAATAGACTTTAAATCTACTGAGCAAAAGATGTATTCTTATGTAAAAGGCAAAAGTTCAAGTATTAGGGTTTCCAAATCCTATGCTGAAGCTTATGACGAATTTGAAGTTATTAAAAGACATTCTGACATTAGTAAATTATTTAATAATATTAAAATCTTACCAAAAACAAATTTTGTCAAACTCCCAAAGCAAAATGATGTCAAAAAACTTCTAAAATTTTTCATAATACCAGAGGACGCTCAAGAATTTTATGAAGACATTTTTAAAAATAATGATGATCCTTCAGATGAAGATATTCATTATTATGATGACGATAATGAATAAGTTCATATATATTTTAATTACTGTTGATGCTATTTGATTATTTTTCTAATAATTAATTAAAATAAAATAAAATAGTTAATACACTTTTTAAAAGTATAGATTGTAAACCACATACTATGTTATTTTATTATATTTTATTTCATTACGTGTTATTGTTAAAATTAAAGTATGTGTTGTTTTTCTTTTTATTTGTATGATTATTGACTTCATTTTTAATGAATACAAAATAAGGTTTTATTATTTATAAATATAATACAAAACATTGTAGCAATTTAACAGTAAAAAAAAAGTATAGAGTATTTATTTTTTTTCGAAATAGTTGATTATGAAAAATAAAATTCTAGTTCGTTTTGTTAAACAAATAATACAAAATATGTCTACTTACCTTTATTCGTTAAATTATATCAAAATTTACTATTTAATGGAAATAGTACGTTATGATGAAATATGGCCAAAACGTACTATTTCCATTGAATTTTGACAAAACGAACTAAGTGGTGGAAATAGTACATTTTGCCACGATTTACTTTAAAAAATGATGTTTAAATTTACTAAAACTTAAATTTAAATATAAACAAAAATCGTAAGTAAGTTCAGTTTTTTTTTATGTATTTTTGGAATATTTTAGATTTTTACTATGACTTTGTGATAAGCTACAATAGAAAATCAATGTTTCTGGAAAAAGCAAAAAATGGAAATAGTACGTTTTGCATTGTCGCCCCTCATTTGTTTCCGTGTCTACTGTAGATTATAACTATCGATAAACTTTTTAATAAACTATTCGAATTTATTTTTAGATAGTTAGTATATTTATTATTTATACCAGGGGTTTTCAACCTGTGCGTCGCGGCTCCTAGAGGCGTCGCCGGTTACTGTCAAGGGAGCCGCGTTAGCAATAGAAACTAAATATAAAATTTCCGCGCACCAATACATATTACATGTTGCATGTGTGAGACAGATCGGCCGTCGATAACCGTGTTTGCGATATCGAGTAATAGCATATTTCGATTACTATTTACAATTAGGTAGGTACTTAATGATTTGCCTCTAATCTAATCTATCAGTTGTAAAACGCACACCGCTGTCTGCTTTACCTTCAGTGTGTTATATGCGCTACGACAACGTACATCGACCGATATTTATTACGATCGTTTTTTGTTCTGTGTTATTTGTTGTGTATTTTTTCTGTAATATTAGTAGTTATAACTATGGATAAGTTTTTGAATTCTAGTAGAAAACGTGATTGTCCAGAAGTGATTTCAAATATTGAAAAGAAACAAAAAATCAGAAAATATGATGATAGTTATTTGAATTTCGGATTTACTAGCACTGTTGTTGCAAACGTAGAACATCCCCAGTGTGTTGTTTGTTTGAAAGTAATGGCTGTAGAAAGTATGCTTCCAAATAAAATGAAACGCCATTTAAACGGGTTTTTCGGCCTTAGCAGTTATCAAAAGAGGAAAACTAAATACCGAAAAGGAAATGAGAATCGCACTATCAAAATTTACCCCACGATTTGATGATATAATGCAACAAAAACAAACACAGCCGTCCCATTAAAAATTAAAATTATTATTAATGTATTAATTTTTTAATTGTATGTAAAAAAAAAATCTCAAAAAAATGTTTCCTATAATTAATACCTAATTACATGTTTATCATTAAATAAAGTTAGATTAAAATTATTATAAATAATGTAAATTTGTTTATTTTAAATGTTCATATGGGAGCCGCATATTTTATTTCAAAATCAAAAGGAGCCGTGGACCCAAAAAGGTTGACAACCACTGATTTATACTATTTTAAGATTGAAAAATTAGATACTCGTATATACTGGAATAGCGTATAATAATAACATTAAAATTAAAATTAAATTAAATTATTGAATGCCGAAATATATTGTTCGCTACAACACTCAACTCACAGCAAAATAATATATTTAATAAAATAGCAGGACACTAAGGCTCGTTTCACACTTATACGGTTCGATTCGGTTCGGTGTGTATTCGATTCGTTTTCGGTAGCGCCTAAAACGAATGAAAACTCTTCACACAGACTCCGTTAGTAGGTATAAGGTTTGATTTCACGACCGAATCATCGAATACGCAGTCACTCACTTTTCCCACAATGCTCACTATTTCATTGAGAAAATATTACCTAAGCCAAAGCCTACTGGAAACAGTGAAAGAAATGCATTTTTACTTAAATTTGAAGATGTAGATTTTTCTAAATACAAAATGGGATAATTAATAATAAGTTAAATTAATTATTATAACTTATATTTTCATATTTTTTTATTATTACTTATTATTATTATAATTATTATTTTATTAGGTATATCAATATAACTTGCACAACATTACAACAGTTAATATTTTTAGATTCTGAGCGGAGCGATGAATGTATTGGTTTTACAATGATGTGTGTTTTTTTTTTATTTTTTTATTTTTTTTTGTGTCTGTCATCACGTTTTGGGACAGTAAAAGTGCTTAGATTTTCTTCAATAGTACCTTTTCTGATAGGAAAGTGAATCTAGTTGGTACTTTGGGGGGTCAAAAGTAAACATTTTCCAGTAGTTTTCAAAAGTACCGTGAAAAACAAATGGAAAATTAAGGAAAAAACGGGAATTTTTACGCAACATTGATTTTTGATAAAATCGATTTTGGTTTTTGGTGTAAGTCTAAAAAAAATGACGGTAAATACATGAAATTTTTACTGAATGTTTATATAAGTAGTTTCTATATACCATACCGTTTTCAAAATATTTTGACTTATTTTGAGCTGTTTACAGACATTTTAAATTTCCAATCTTTTTGGTTTTTTTTTTTTTAAAAATCAATAACATTTTATTTATTCGTTAAAAATTCTTGAAAATTTAATAGAATACTCCTAATATATTATTTCAAAGGTAGATGAAAAATATTAAAAATCTGTAGTCACAATTTTTTTTTTTAAGCATTTAAAGTTGAAATTTTGACAAAATACGTAAAAATGACGAAAATTTGCAAATTATTTAGAGTTAGAAATTCATAAAAATTTTTCTTTTTAAATCTAAGATTTTAAAATGTAACACGAGATTTAACATAAGTTTATCTACTTTTATCAAAAACAAAATATCTAAAAGCAAGTAAAAATAAATTTGTATGAACGTTTTAAGTTCATAATCTTACAACATTGGATATTCTCTCGATTTCTCATGTAGCGTTTTTCTTATTTGGTTATAATTCAAAAACAAATAATTGTAGATGCATGAAAATTTCACTAAATGTTTATATTCTCATTTTCTATACACCATTCAATTTTGAAAATATTTTGATTTGTTTTGAGCTGTTAACAGACATTTTCAGTTTTCAATTTTTTTAGTTTTTTTTTTTATAATTGTCAATAAAATTTTATTTGGTGGGCCAAAAAGTCTGAAAATTTAATACAAGCTTTATAACATATTGTTACAATATCAATTGAAAATTTTTAAAAATACATAGGCACGATTTTTTTTTATAAGCATTTAAAGTTCGAATTTTGACAAAATTTGTCAAAATCTCGAAAATTATCAATCATTGGAATTAAAAAATTATAAAATGTTCCATTTTTATAATTAAGAGTTGAAAATTTAAAACAAAGATTCTCTTAAATAATTCATACTGTAACCAAAAAATCTAAAAAACATATAAACACATTTATTTTTTACAGACATTTTAAATTCAAATTTGGACGAAATGACATATTGAAAATCGATTTTAGTATTTTGTTGTAATTGTATAATATTATTCGTGGGTTCTTGAAACTTCTAAAGTATACTATTAATTACTAACTATATGTTAATATTCTAATTCTAATAATAATAGAAGTTATCTTCTCTTCATCGTAATCATATCTGGGAACTGGTAAAATAATATATTATAAAAGATATTATTTATGAACAGAAGTATGACCGTGCCTTCAATAATTCAGCTCTGATGTAGGCGTGAAAGATGTGATATGCAAGTATGATGAATATTATGATTGATTATTATGATTGTGATGAAAACTAAAACACAAGTATTTCGATATCATAGGATATTAGTATCACTATTTATATTTTATTCATAGATTATAAAGATATGGATAGGACATAACGTTCTTTTCAGCAGTAATTAAGGGGAACAATTGAGGCCGAATAAGTATACCTATTTCAAGTATCGACTATCAATATAAAAGCATTGATAAAAGGGCCTCAATTGCCTCTTCTCTGGGAACGAGGCCTCAAATAGATTTATTATAGGCGTAGTCTATCCATATCTTTATTATCTATGATTTTATTACAAACCTCTTAAAATATAGTGTTATCATGTTATCAACAATTATCTATGATGTATCAGCAGCTGCTAACAAGCATATTGTTTCTAACCCGATGTAACCGCTGATTAGTTCGCTAGTTTTTAATGAATTCATTCAGAAACGACATCCATCACAAGCAGGCGCAGCGTAGTTTTGTGCTGAATAAAAAAATGACAATTTAAAGTTACTGATCAAGCAGTAGCGAAAGTATGGTAATACGGGAGTGATAAGCACTTGTCTGAAAATGATAAGAGCGGCGATATGATATGATATGGTGGTTATCAGACACTCAATCAGTTGATTGGATTTTGTATTACCTGTGATATGAAGTACGACCCTTTGAAAAACATGGAAACGAGTCTGCGCACCAACCTGAGTATATGGTATATCCCACGCACGTTTGTTTAGTGTTTAGTTTTTACTGTTTACCAGTTACGGAAACGTTGGAGACTACTTAATTTTTTTATTTCTTATTTCTTAATTCTTTGCAAGATATGTTTTTAACCAACAATTAAACGTCGTGGCAGGTCTTAAATTTGTAAAATATGTATTGTTAAAATATATGGTTAGCCCGAATAACCTAACGATTTGTTCAAATCTAATATTATTTGTCGACGCCATTATATCATTCAAAACAGCAATGAATCGAGATTATTCTCGTTTCTTAAAAGTATGTAATGTGTTATACTTAAATTTATTTATTATTTTTTTTTTGGATTGGCTTAAAAAACTTAATTTAAAAGAATAACATTTAGGTCGTAGCCGTTAGGTCGTGTCTTTGAACAAAACAGATTTGAATACCAGTGAATTGACAATGTAAACATGGGATTTGGGAATCTGCTGTGTCTAGATTTTCAATGTGACTGTACAATGTCTAGTTATTTATCACAAATATGATTGTACTGACTAGTAAGTGTTCTATTTGTATACATAGTGATTTGTGGGTCACAATTTTTGACACATGTGTTGTCCATGTCTTTTTTGACACTATCATCAGTATTATTTAGGAGTTAAAAATAATTTACTTACATTTTCAGGTCCTACAAACAGTAAAAGAAGTAAGAGGAACGAGTACGAGTCTATGTACCACAAGACCAGATACGTATAATAGGTAAGTACTATGATTTTTGTATACCCAGTTGATCAAATGTTTTTTTTTAACCATACGAGTACAAGAACTAAAATGATTAGCTCTTTCTGGAAATTTTGTAGTTAATTTATTTATTTTTTTTATTTTCTTTTCGGCTCCATTACCGGGGTTGAATCAATCTCCATATCTTCCATGCTTGACATAAGATCTGTTTCCTAAAACATGATTTAATATTGATTGTTTTAATTAGAATTAAAAGGGCAAAATAACTTATGCATGGTTTCTGAAATTAGTTAGGTACTTATTATAGTTAGGTACTAGTAACTAGTTACATATAATTCCTTCCTTTATTATAGGTGTAACTTGCTTATATTATATGGAGTTTCTCCCTTTATTATAAATTATAATCCTTTGTTGTTTATACTACCTATATTATAGAATATAGCAAATTTGATGATAATTTAATTAAATGTAAGCTCCCCAAAAAATTATTTTAATATGATATTCCCTATACCTACAGTAAACTTATCAATTGTATGAATAATTATAGAAGATATTAAACTTAGTTATGTATCTATGTGCTATGTGTCATACAAATATAACATAAAAATTATTATATATATTTATACATAGTTAGTAAAACTTACTTTTGCTGTGTGGCGCCTGTTAATCAGCACCCTGAGATCTTCTTCTTCTGGTTTCTGAAGTTAAAAATTTAGTATTATGTACCTAGTATGTAAACTGTTATTTATAATTCAATAATTACTATTGTGCGTGGCCTCCACCAGCACGCATGCTTATGATTCTTGCCACAAGTACTGCATTCTAGAACAACAATACACAGTTTCAATAGTCTATAAATTCAAAAAAAAAACTAAATAGGTAAAATAAGTTTTGCCAAATATACTAACCTTTTTTTTTCTGCTGTGTGGCCCTGCATTGGCCAACATGACACTTATTGCAGTTGTGGCATTCTTAAAAAAAAATAATTGAATTAAGAAATTAAGTCAAATAAAAATTAAATTGTGGAGATACCACCCACATAGCCCTTAAGTTCAATAAAAATAATATAAGTTTTGACAAATATACTGACCTTTTTTTTTTTTTTATCATTTTACATTCTCCAGCGTGTATTTTTTTGCATATACGGCATTCTTAAAAAAATTAAATACATTTTACATGTGAAATTAATTATTTTAAATGTTTAATAGTTAATATTCATACTCGTCTTTGCTGGTTTCACCCGGTTTTGTACTATACTTTCTAAAAAAAAAAATTATTTAATTAGGTATGCATCTTAATCAAAAAATTAAATTGTAGACATGCTTACCGTCAGATTTTGCTGTTGGAACATCTGGTACAGCAGGTGGTTGGGGCATGGTTTTTTGCCCTTTAGCCTCTCCATAGTAATAATTGTGATTAATTATTGACATCTGTATAATACGTAAATAACAATTTTTAATGTAAAATTATAGAATTACTTATTTAAATTCTTATATAATCCTAAACATTCATACCCAACACTACAATATATTTTATTTCAAATAACACTATTGTAAGTATTGTTTTTAACCCATAAATGGTATTCAGATAAAAAAACATAGAATGCCTAGTATAGTAGTATCATATTCTTTAAGTTAAAAAAAAATAACAATTAAATTGTTGTTGTGGACAATGATTACCTTTGTAACACACATATTTCCATTTAATATGTTGAATGATAATTTAGAATTATAATTAAAAAAAAAAATTGAGGTTTTAAATTACTTAAAAATTTAGAATTATTATTAATATTATAATTTTTGTAGTAAGTTTCGAGCAAATTAAATTTTAGAAATTATTTTAAACACTATATTATTGTATATTTGTATTTCCTAAATTAATTTAGAATTTGAAATTAAAATCATTTTCTATGAATTTGATAAAATGCTTTATTATGAATTTGTTTTCCTGTTAGTATGAAACTAATTTTATTATTTAAGCACTGAAGTTTTTCATAAATGATATAATATATGATCTAAATTCGTCCACAAGATAACTCGTTCTTGTGCAACACTTATAATGAATTGATTACGTGAGTACGTTTTGTAAAAAAATTGAGTTTTAAGAAAATATGTTATTTTTTAATTTTATCCATGTGATTATTTTAAAACTGTATTATTTCACAAAATATTACTATTGTGTAAATTCGTTTATAAAATAACTTTCGTATAGGAAACCGATAACAAGTTAACTTTAGCAAAAATCATAAAATATATGAGATTAAAGAAATTCTAATTCTATTAATTAATATATCCGCACTGAAGAGGCAGAAGCTGATATGTGCAAAATCATAACTTCTCAGGAGAACGTTTTAAAAAATAAATCTTTTGCGCGAGCTACTAAAAGAGTAATTGCCACCTTGATTTAAATAATAAAACTATTTTGTTTGTTTAAATTAAAAGAAAATATAATTGTGAATGATTTGTGACCAGGTAAATCAATTTATTAATTAAAATACCTTTAATAATTTTAACAAAACACTTTATACATATACAGTACTTACCTAGTATTGCCACAAAAATAAAGACTATGAATGTTCACATTATCATAATTTGTCAATTGTCCTTAATTATAAAAAAAATTCACAAAAATATCATAATAATTTTTTGCATAGTATATCAAACATTTACAATACATTTTAAAGACTATATTACTAACATTAAGTTTATTCCATAAAATATTAAAACTTATATTTTAATCTTCGGATGATGACTCTTCATCTGATTGCTGTATCATAGCAGCTCTAGTGTTGGTTTTCAAATCCTTGTAAAATTGGTGGTATATCGGATCTAATAACGGAAGTAGAGAAATTAGATCCTTCTTCTTTTCTGAATCAATAGATAATGGCCCATTGTATGTTTGTGGAAGCCTTATGTTGGATACTCCACTTGTTAATTCAGCTCTATTTCTGGTTCTTATTGCTCCTTTTCTTAGATCCAAAATGCGAAATGGAGCTTCTTTATTTAATGTATACTTAAATTGAATGATGCCAAATGTTTTGTCATATCTTATCCATGTCATTTTTAACCAATTTATCTTTTCTTTATCAGTATCAAGAGCCCGTTTTACTAATGGTCCAGATAATAACGAAGAAAATGATTTGAAATCTATTTGTTCCATTTCTATTACTTTCAATGGTATTTTTCCTCGTACATTTCTGACAAAATTATACCAATCATTTGGTATTGATATTGTTGACTCTGATTGTTTTTTACAACGTTCGATTCTGGAATGATCACTATCGCATTCTAGATGTGTGTGTCCTGGCACCAAAAATTTCTGATCTATAATTTGAAGAGAAGGATGATTTTGAAGAGCAAACATAAACATTAATGCAACGTTTATATTACGATTTTGACCGGAACAAGTGTCCGAATAAGTAATAAGGTGAGTGATATTGTTATCAATTTTGCCTTGAATAAATTTGTATAAAATAGATGCTACTTCAATTGATCCTCTTCCTGCTATGGCTTCATGCCACATATAACAGTAAGATTCATTTTTACTCAAGTCTCTAATGGTTTCATTATATGTCCAGAGCTGACGTTTGTAAAAAACAATATTGGTTTTTAAGTCAGGAGTAGGCAAACACTGTTGTAAGTCAAAAACAATAACTTTTAAAGATGGAGTAGTAGTCAATAATACTTTGTCTTCTTTTTTTGAATTGTAGGCCAATTCAACCATGTTAATATGGTCTTGGTTTTTCTGATTTAAAATTTGTAATTCTTCATCAAATACATGTCTCGATTTTATTTTAAACTCATCACAAGTCTTACAAGTATCAACATATGGAAGTTTGAATTTCAAACCAGTTTCTGAAAAAACTGTTCTATACAACCAATATGATGATTCATCTTTAAATCCATTTTGATGGCAATAATCTTTATACAAATCGTACATTTTACTAATGTTTAATGAAGAAGAAAGATATAGACGACTAGTTCTTTTTCTGGCATAGTGGCTTTCTTGAAGAGGAAAACTTTTTATATGATTTAACATTCTTGTTCTAATGTCTATGTTAAAATTATGAGGTTTGTGAGCCCCTTTGCCTGTCGTAGATGAAATTCCAGTAGCCGAAGACCTTTTTTTAAATATCATGACATCAACTTTACCTCTACTAATACCATATGTATTTTGAAACATTTTTTTACAGATTTCTTGTCGATTCCCGTTAAGATTTAAATAGTATTTAACAGTTATCTGTCTATTGTGTGTTTTTTCAGGTTCTTCTCTACGAAAGATTGTTGTTGCTCTTTTTTTATCCATAATTTGTATGCCATCCATGATAACTTGGTCTTGAGCAACTGCATTACCCAATAAATAAAAATCCTTAAATATTTGTTTTTGAGTTTCTTCAGAACATACTACATTACATTTTTGTTTACAACACATGCCACTTAAACAGGAAAACAGTTTTTTAGACATCTTTTTTCCTTTTCTATTCTCATAGTCTAATCCTAATTTTTTACGTTTATCCATATAAGTTCTTTTACCATTTTTGAATCGTTTCTTTTGAGTAGAACAAACTTCATTATCATTATCAGAATCACTTGATATATTTTCATAGCTTTCCAATAATAGAGAAAGACCATCAGAGATATTATTTTGAACTAAATTATCTCAATATTCTGGTTTGAACAGATAGATAAATTTTCATATTCAATGACAGATGTATGACCATCATTGAAAGGTACATAATCTGAATCGCCATCAGAATCGTCCACAGAAGAAATAGATACACTCTTGTCATCTTAAAATATAATAAAAATATTATAGACAATATAAGTTAATATCATATAAAACAGATTAAATTATTATATGATCATACTATCATATTAGATAAGTTTACCTGTATTAATTTTGAATGGAAATTCATAATTTTGATCTGAATTATTTACAATATTTTGGTTTGAACGAGTACATAGACTTTCAAGTTCAAAATTACATATTTGGCCATCGTTTAAGGGTACATCATCATCAGCTTCAACATTTTCTACTGGTTGTAAATCACAATATTGAACATTATCTAAATAAAGACAATAATAATAAGATTTAAAAACATAATTTAAAGTATCTGTTTTTAATATATAGGTATACACATTAATATCTAGGTACATTAGATACATACATGGACATCATAATTTGTATAATTTGTACTTATTGAAAGACAAAACATAGACATGTATTAATATTTAATATAGGAACTTTTAAAATACTTTTTAGTGCTTAGTTTGATAAAATTATTTTTATATTTAGGTACTAATTTAAATTGTTATGTTACATTCAACTAAATATTATTACATTTTTTTTACCATTTTTAAGAGAAAAAATATTATAAATAAAAAAAAGTAAATCATTCAAACAAAATATGTAATGCCTAACGATAAGTAAGTATTAGCATTAAAGTATTTGGTTTTCAAATACAAAATATAATAATATGTTCAAGACATTGTTAAAATAATTTCCAAAATTCCAAATACTTAATTCAAAAAGCATTTTAAATGTATTCTAAATACTATAAAAGTATTCAAATACATTTAGGTACTCAAATAATTTACAAGACTGAAGAAATTTAGAATTACAGTTAAACTTAAATTTAATATAGGTAGTATTATAAATTGTTATACATAGATAATTTTAGAATTCTAGATTAGTTTACCTGTATTTAAATTGAATAGGTTCCTATTATTGTGAACATCTGCTTCAGGACTTTTTACTGGTTGTAAATCACAATACTGAGCATTATCTAAATTAAGACAATGATGCGATTTAAAAAACACATAACTATAGCTATATTATAATTATTATAATTATAATTATTATAATTATAGTCATATTAACTATGTTATGGATGTTATGATACAGAATATCTAGTAGGCAACAGCAATTTTATACTTTTTAACATTGTACAGTACATTCGAGGTTAGGTTAAGTTTTTTTTTAATTTTTACGATACTTAGTTACAAGACACAAATCATATCATAATGAAAATAATAAAACTAATAATAATACATTATTATAGACTACAGAATACAGATTATCGTTATCGGCTATCAAAATGCATTTTGTTTACTTTAATGAATATCTCATGATATCTGCTATTTATAGAAATTATCATGTTTTGACACATAATAATATTTATGGCAAAACCTGATAAATGATTTATCATATTTTGCCACAATCAAATTCTGTGTTCCGTGTAGATAGTCAATTTGTATAATGCTTATAAAAATAAAACTAATTGTCCCACTGATATCATATTTTGCCACAACAAAATAATGACCTATTACTTTCACATACCGTAAAAACCTCGAAATCGATATTTTGGCAGATATCAGCTTCTGCCTCTTCAGTGCAGATATGTGTGTTAATAATATGTATACGTATCCACTTAACATTTAAAAATTATATAATATACTGAAATAAAGTTATGTGAATATTTTACTTACTTTGATAGTTTGTCGGCGCGGAAGTACCTTCTTGTTTGAAGTTAGAATATAAAATCAACGAAAATTCACTGCACCTATGACCTGTGTACTAAAACCAATTAGTGGTCAACCCCTCATCTAATCTATATTACAATTACCCCTGTTTTTTTCTTTTTATTTTGACATTATCATAATTTATTGCCTCCACGCGACATGATATGAGCGTCTTATACCTATTCTGATTGACGTGTGTCAAAATCTAAGATATAGACTTGATTTACAACTTTTTGCACTTTTGGAACCGCAATCGTTCTCTCGAGTAAAGCTGGTTACACACGAAGCGATTCGAACGCGCGCGTACGCGATTTTCAAATCGCGGCAAATATAAAAACGCGTACGCGTAAGCGTACACACGAGCGTCAAAAATCGCGTCCCCACTAATTTCTCATATCCAATTGGCGCCAAACTTAACAAAAGTCAAAATAATAGGTTATACAAATTGGAGCGAATCATTTGTCCCGAAAACGTGGTTGAGGAACACTTACAAAATTTTACTATTATTTAAAAGTGAATAGTGTACCTACTTAATTTTTTTATTTAATTATGGAGTTAGACGACGTTGAAGCCGTAGTCGTAGCTTTCGCTTTTTATAAACGCCATCAAAAAGCAAAAAAACAGAAAAGCTACAATAGGCGCTATTGGGTGCATCCAATGAACCTGAAGAGGCCTTAAGAAGGACAATTTCAAATAAACTTTATGTCATTGAGAGCGCATCCAGAAGAATTTTCTAAGTACTACAGGATGTCTATTACAACATTCGATGAATTAGTAAGAGAAAAAATAAACATTCAATTAAAAAAGTTATACATATACAATGTACCTAGGTACTATATATAATATATATATATTATATACTACTACATATTAGTACTTGTTTAGTTTAGTGTTAAAAATTTTGTATTTTACTTTTTATATAATTTATAAATATATTTTTTAGATTTCACTTGTTAGGCCTTATCTCACAAGACAAGTTACTAATATGCGTAGTCCAATATCAGAAGAGGAACGACTAACCATAACTTTAAGGTAAGTAAATAGTACAATGACACGGCGAAATAATAACATTAATATTTACTACGATTGATAGTTAAAAATATTTTATGAAATGTATAATATACAATGTAATCAACTATTTTACTAAAATTGAAAATTCGCGATATAGTTTTTAAAGTCTTAATTGGATTTGCCTATGTCATTACTTTTTTATATATTTATTTAGATATTTAGCAACTGGAACGCATTTCTCATCTCTGCATTTTGAATTTCTGGCGGGAGTGTCTACTATAGCCATGATTGTGCGGGAAACTTGTGAAGTTTTATGGGAGGTATTACAACCTAAGGAAATGGCAGAACCGACAACAGACGACTGGAAAGATGTTGCAAAAGGTTTTTTTGAAAAAACGCAATTTCCAAATACTGTTGGCGCCGTGAGTTTATTCTGTTTGACAATAAATTTATATTTTTAAGATTGTCGATAAAATAATAATAGTAATTAGTAATGTAAAATATAAATGCACTTAACGATTATAACAACAATTAAGTGACAATATCAACTAAATAGAGGGGTGCAGAGGCAGTGTATTTTTTAAGGAATCTTTACTGGGGTCTGGGAGACGAAAAATATTTTCTTAAAATAAATAGTCAACTATAGTAAGTATTTCATGCTCACCCCCTCTTAATATTTGAAAAATAAATCTAATGCTATGATTAAATGGCAAAAAATAATAAAAAAAAATCAGGAACTCGCTCTGCTGTACAGTGTACAGTAGGGGTTGAGTGGACCTCGGTCGTAGAGTAGGTGACTATAATGGATGTGTTAAATTTGAATGTAATGATAGGTATCATTGTATATGAAAAACCATTCTAAACGGAGACGATTTGTCAGTCTAGGATATATTATTATTTATTTATTTTAAATCTAAAACCGTTTGATATTTTTACCGGTGAACTTTTATATTTTTAAATTTAAAATTTAGATGCTCGTTAAAATTTTTTAATTGACTTACGCTCGATTTTTGTAAGCAAAACTTATAAAAAGCTTGTATTTAATTTTCAATTCTAAGCTAAGAATACAAAAAAATGTATGAATTTTAATTTAAACTACAAAATAACTACAATTTTTTTCGATTTTATCATATATCGTAAAAATTTGAACTTTCTACGCTTATAAAAAAATTGAGATCCTTGTATTAAATTTTCAAAAAATTTGTCGAAAATTGGTTTTGCGTAAAAAAATGCCCGTTTTTCCGGGCGCTTTTGAAAACTATTGAAAATAAAATAAAATTTTTCACTTTTGACCCCCAAAATACCAACTAGATTCACTTTCCTTTCAGAAGAGGGGCTGAAGTCAAAAATCGAAGTACTATTACTGGTAGAAATTTTGTCGTCCCCAGACACAAAAAAAAAAAAAAACAAAAAAAAAACACACATCATTGTAACATCAATACATTCATCACTCTGTTCAGAATCTAAAATAATTATAAATAATTAATCAAATAAGTAAAAAATAAAAATGTTTGACTGTTGTTATACTATTACAAAAAAAAAAAAATCTAGTCCTAGCTGTGCCTGTTTTAGTCGTTTAAGATATGTTGTTTTTAAAATAAATATTTATATTTTAACTTCACAAATTTTGATTACAGGTTGATGGTAAACATATACGACTTGAGTGCCCCAAAAATAGTGGATCATTATATTACAATTATAAGCATTTTTTTTTCATTAATTCTGATGGCTATATGTGACTCTAATTACTGCTTTAGAGTAATTGATGTGGGTTCTTACCACATTATATAAGTACATCAGTACATGTTTGTTATTAGTATTGCTATAATTTGAATATGTATTATATGTATATTGTATATTGTACTATTATTTGTGTATTTATTTTTGTACCTAACTCACTGATGAACAATATCTATAATTTATGAAGCAATAAGTACTTTTTTTCAAAATTCTGTGGCAGAAAAGTTGGAAATAATAAAATAAAGTAATGTACCTAATAATGTAAAAATCAGTTTTATTAAAGACTTTATAATAATAGTATATCCACTGAACCTTAGTGGTATTAAATTAATAGTAAAATATCCACAATAGATATTTTAGGTATTGTTAAATTATATACCTAATAAAAAACTCATCTTTAACTTATCTTCAGTCATAGATATAATATTAAATAATATAAAATAAAAACAAAAAAAAAATAATAATAGTAATAATACTTTGATCCTTCAATGTTGTACATTTTTTCTTATTATTAAAGTATGTAAAGAGGCTAAAATGGTTTTGACATGTTGAAATTTTGAATTTCACATTCAGAAATATTAGATGGATAAGGTATAGAGGTATTTGATGGATTAGATGTAGAGGTATTTGATGGATTAGGTGTAGAGGTATTTGGTGTAGAAGTCGTAGGGTAATATGTAGGGGTTATGGGATTGAAATGTGGGTGATTGTAATGCATAGAGTTGTTTGGGTGAAAAGCTGGTGAAGTTACATAAGATTGAGGTATATTTGAGTATGTGGGATTTGAATGGGGGTCATAAGCATGTGCAGGATACATGCTTACGTAAGGTTGGATAGACTTTGGAGGTTTAGATGTTGTTTGAATGTCCGAAATTTTTGGCTCTTTAACTTTTTGTATACTTTTTAGTATATCAATATACACTTGAGTTTTTTGCTCATCGTTTAAATTTTTTATAAGTGGAACAATGGAGAGTGCAAATGATGTATCGGCATCGACCTTTTGACGGTTATTTAAATTGTCTTCAAATCCTTGTTTTTTTACCACTTTTTTTTTTTTGGCTGATGTTCACTGATTGTTTCTTCTTCATTATGTTCTGTACTTTTAAGTTTAGAGCATTTTTGTGTAACTGTTACAATATCTTCATCTATTTCTTCAAAACCTACATCGTCATCGCTTTCATCGCTATGCTCTATGTTACTTTCAGTCCTATAGGTACAAAATATTAACTAATTAGCAAAGAAATACATTATCTAATTAAAATTAAAATAAGTTAAACAGTTAAATTGTGTTCCACTTTTTAACTTAACTAATTAGTATTCCATTTAACTTAATAAATATACCTTAATTTAATATTTAGTTAGTTAAAATATACCAAAACCACTGCAGATAATGTGTGATCAGAGAAAATAGAAAATGATACATTTAAATGTATTGTATAAACATGAAAATACCTATGTATCACAATCACTAAACGTGTGAACTAGGTGGTAATTGAAAATAGAATGATAAAGAACTTAAACAGAGTTAAGTTAATATATTTCTCCATATTATCTATTAATTAATTATATTGTTTATTAACTATTGACTTATGGCTTACATTTGTAACTTTGACTTAATTTAACTAACTCAAATAATTTTTTTTTAATTTAATTGCCAATATTTGTGGATTTTGTATTAATTTCAATTTAGTAACAACTATATGTAACCAGCAATAAATTAATAGTCAAACACTGTTAGGGAGTATCATTAGGGCCATAGTCTACTATAACTCACAGTCTATTTTTCATTGTAGGTCTTAAAAACTCAAGTACTTGAGTATACACATATGTATTTGATTTTCCAACTGCTTGACCTGACTTTGTTACACATTTCCTGCGGAAGGTGTCCCTAAATGACTTCCACTTCTTCTGCAATTCAGTAACTTTAAAAACATATTTATTATAATGCAATAAATAATAGTTTTATAAAAATATTAATTTATGCTAAGTATTCATAAAATAAATTTCAGTTACTCGGAAAATACTAGTTTGAATTTGGATGCAAAAGAGCATGCAGTTGCTTGTTGTGTGTGAGTCATAGAGAGAAAAAATATAGTGCGCTGACATTCTCTTAACAAATGCAATCAACAATTTATAATAGAAAATGAATGTTTTTCATAAAAAAAATAAGTTTGTATCTGCACAGGATACTCATAAAATGATTGAAAAAAATCTAAGTACTGATTTGACTTTTGAGTAAACATTTAAAAATTCAAAAAATAAGAATTTTAATAAATAGGTAGGTAATAATCGATAAATTAAATATAATATAAGGATAATAAAGGGGTGGACATACTTCAATACTTGGCAAATTATCCAGTACCTATATTATACTATGACTGTTTTTTATTTTTTTTTAAATATTTATTATTATTTAAAAAAATTATAATAAAATAATTAAAAAATGTAGATATTGGTTTTTAATGGAAAAACTGGTGTTAATTAATTATTTTTGGCTAAATTGGTCTTCTATTGAGCTCTACACATTTTATCTCCACAGTATGCTTCATCTTACTTTTTGATCTTTTGTCTTCTTCTTCCAGACTGTCAAAGTTACTGTAAGTAGATTTGGCTACTTTTGTCCAATTCACGTGCCTCGCAACCCTATCGTGGTATAGTTTTGATTCTAAAAATGTATTTATTCATTAATTATTTATTTATTTACTGTAAAAATATAAATTTATTATTTTATACTATGTTAAACAAAAAATTATAGGTAGTTAAATTTTGGACTTAGTATCTATCTAAATAGCAACATAGTGGTATTGCCTATTAAAATAAAAATCAATAAATGAAATTTATTATGTTAGAATTATTTATTTTATTATTTTGGTTGAATTAAATTTATGCACAAGTACCATATTTCTGAATATCAACATTAGACATAAATTTTCAATTTTAAATTATAGTGAGGTGGAGGGCAATGGAGGAGAAAAATCATTTTTTTTTTGGAGGGTGGACTTGTCCCAGTATAGCGCCGCCCCTGCTATGAGTAAAATATATATTATGTATATTTTTAATAAGATTTCAACCATTTTTAAAATTCAAATTTATGTATTTTACATAAGAGACAAGAAAGAGACCAGTATTTTTTTCTTAATTAGAATTTTCAGTTCGATAAATCAAATAAGTTTGTTCAACATTTTTAAAATGTTCATAGGTAGGAACATTTTATAATTTTGTTAATTGTTTTGTTCTGTGATTTTTGAATGTAAAGTTCCTATACTATTTACGCACAGAATACCACATATTTTGGATAGAAAAATAAAAAACAAGGAATACCTATGACAATATTATTGATGATTGATCACTAGTGAGTGTTTTAATGAAATTTAAATTACATAAATATATACACTTACCTGTATTCCAAATACTTTCTTCGTTCTGCACATCAATTATAAATGCCTCGTTGTCAAACATTATTGTAGTTTAAGTATGCAATATAAAAAATATAAATATTGAATGAACAAAAAATTAGAATAAACGCGCCTACGGAGCGTTAAAATCGTTTCGTGTGAATATAAACATTTGAAATACACGGTTTAATTTTAGAGCTTGATCGCGACCGAACGCGCTAAAATTAAACCTGCGCGATTCATCGCGTACACTTGCGATCCGAACGCGTCTGTTTACTGTTATTCCCCGTTTGAATATCAACTTCAAAATACACGTGCGCTATTTCTGGCGATTATTTGCCGCGATTCGATTCGCGTTCGAATCGCTCCGTGTGTAACCAGCTTAATTCCCGAAAATTCTGTGTTATTTTATATAGTAGCCTATATATAGATTAGTTATCTGCATTTACTCGTCGAGTACATATTTTTTTCAATTCCGGATGACATTGTGTCTTGCTGCCGACGTGAAAGGTTGACATCCATTTTGGTATACCCATCACCTATCGGTTATCAAAAACATCGTGTTCCTGGTGTGTTACATTTAATTTTTAAACAACAAATTTTCACGTGTCTCCAAGTCCCTGGTGAGTAATAACACCTTAAATGTATAACTTTTATAGTATCTAGGTATTTAACGCTTGTGACGATATTACACAATAATCAAATTAATCTAATCTTCTTATTTATTTATTTATTTTGTAATGTACTTAGATTATCTGTACTATTGGCCTTCTGCCCGTTTCATTCAACTGAGTAAAATATTATTATTATTATTATTTTTACTTACTTTTATATTTATATTATAGTTTTAAAACATTAACAATAATATTTTGTTTTATGTAATGTATCTATAATTGTGTAAAATTTAACTCTCCGTAGTAAAATATTACGTTTCCTATAATGACATTTTGACGACAATGTAAATTATTATTAGGAGTCGTTTTTATAAGTTTTAGGTATAGATATAGTCTTAGGTATAGATACAATGTTTAATAAATTATAAAATAAAAATGTTTTGAATTATCAATTAGTACATCAAATAATACAAATAATTATCTAACAATAAATAATGAATGTAGGCACCCATTTTTAAAAGAAGAATATTAACGTAGTATATTGTTTCAAACCGTGATATAAAACAAAATAATATGATTGTTAATATTTGAAAATTATTTATTTTATAATAATTGTTTTAACGATAAGTATATTTTAATATATATTTCAATAATGTGGTAATTACACCGATCAGCTTTTAAAAAATATTTGATCAATCAATTGTATGTGGTTGTTAGTAATTTTGTAGTCTGCAGATTTTTTCACGGGACTGTTCGTCGGGGATTTTTATTCCGCAACTCACAGTCTGTATATTATAGTTCACTGTTCAGTGTATAGATTATTGTACATTTATATATAATAATCTTACCAATATTGAATCTACCTACCTACATAAATCGTTTCTTTAAAACAGATACTGGCATTCATTTAATTATATTTATTATTTAGCATATTTATCATAGGTAATATAAAATACTTATAAATTTGAAATAAAAATTATAAATAATTTAATGCCCATCAGCCCCTCTCCCTAGTTGTGCTTATTTTTATATTTAAAAACAAATGGTCATGATTTTTGGTCCAAAAATTATTTAGATGAAAATGGCATCTAACCTTTTTTGTTGTTTAAAATGGCCAGTGGAGGAAAACGGTATCTCATTTTTGGAAGAAAATAAACCAGCCCGATAATTTTATAAACTGATGATAAATAAGCCTATTTAATTTATTGTTATAACTTGTAAGCCCTTTACATATAAACGGAAAATTATATTTGTCGAATATTTTTGTTGATCAGATAATAGTATAATACCTACTCATTTATTATACCTATACTCGCAGTTATAAACGAAACTTAAATTTTCCAAAAATACGTTTGACACGTCATTAACATTTTGTTTGTAAATTCCAAATCTTAAAATAACTAATATTACCAAATAATTTGTCCAGAGTATTTTGTTTATATAAAACTATAATCTCTGCTCAGTTTTCAATGAAAACAATATATTTTAGTCGAAAAATAAAGCAGTCGTATTTTGTGAAAAAAAAATATAAAATAGACAGAATTCTTATTGAAATGTTTTTGAAAATAAATTGGACTTATCAATTTCTTAATTATACTGATGTTTTGACACTGTTTAATCTCAAAAACGAAAAAGCGTACCTATATAGAGACTTTATACCGTAGAATTCGAATATTATAGTTAATGTTATACTATTATCTTCGCGTTCAGCGTGCCCACATAATATTAGTGGTTGGCTGATATTTATCTCTAGACTATTGCAGGTAAGGTACCTACGTAGTTTGTTATAGGTACAAGGTACCTATATTATCTAGTATTGACTTAATTATAACATGATACAGGTATAGCTGATAATGTATTGGTGGGTATATTGTACAATGTCTTGCATGCTAGTCTAGTTAATATTTCTTATAATATGTTTAATGTGTAATTTTTCGGACGTTTGGTTTTTCTTTTTTGCAATTGTTATCATCATAACTATATTGCGACACGCGCAATAGTACAACATAACAAAATACTGGTTTTTTTTTATATTAGATATAACACTTTATTATAGTTCTCTGCAAAAATTCGTTTCATTATAGCCTACCTAATATTTCATTTTCTTTTATAAGGTACCACAATTTCCAGGGCCGGATTTAGGGGGGGGGGCAGGGGGCCCCGGTACATCCAAGTATAAAACACAATATAACATTTTCAAAACGGATTTAAATCACAACATGAATAAAAATATTCAATCATTGATATTGTCATAAATTTATAAACAAATGTTATTATTAATATTTAATAACTAATGCATTTATAGAAGTGAGTAGCTAGCTTACAAATGTGAATTTAAAATCGATTATTAAGTTATTAATGTTATTATGTTATTATTATCTTGTAGACTTGTAGATATTTTAATTAAATACAGTTATAAATAAACACATATTATAACTTGTATAGCAAGCCGTCCGCTGTGGACTGTTATAAATAAATGCGTGCTGAATAAGTTCTAAATAAAAACATGCGATAACGTAGACTGTAGAGAAAGATGTAATTATTTATGATATTGATGCGGTAGACCGTAGACGATAGGAAAAATAGATGGTACACTCAGTTTTCACGCTTCAACCATAAAGTATATTATTTTGATCGTGATATTTATCCAGATTAGTACAATGTATTTTTTATTAAATTAAATTTAGTAATTCGACGATTTTCAATCGAGGGGGCTGCTGTCTGTGTAAAAAAGTGGCATTTAGACCAAAAATCTAGACAAAACTGTAGTAATTTGGTTTGATATATTTCAATTTTGAAAACGGATTAAGATTGATTAACGAGATAACCTACTAGGTTTTTATCGTGGTGATTTTTAATATTCCGAAAATTGTTAGTGTCACGATTAAAAATATAAATAAAAAATATCGTTTTTTATATTTATTGATAGCACAGCTGGAAAAATAGATTTTCAAAATCACCTCGATAAAAACCTAGTTATAATTTAATCTATATATATAAAAATGAATGTATGTGTGTGTGTGTGTGTGTCCATATTACCATGGTTACCAAGATTTCATAATAATTATTATTATTTATTTCAATATAACTGAATTCAATTGCAACTATTATAAGAATTGCAACTATTAAAAGTTAATATGCCAAACAACAAACGATCGATAAATAGTCCCGCAGGTCAAGCACTTAAGAAGCGGGAAACACGAGCCGCGGAAACAGACGGTCAAAGAGAAGCCAGATTGAGGACCAACCGAGAACGGCAGTCCCGGGCCCGCTCATCGGAGACTGACGAGCAAAGAGAAGCCAGATTGAGGACCAACCGAGAACGGCAGTCCCGGGCCCGCTCATCGGAGACTGACGAGCAAAGAGAAGCCAGATTGAGGACCAACCGAGAACGGCAGTCCCGGGCCCGCTCATCGGAGACTGACGAGCAAAGAGAAACCAGATTGAGGACCAACCGAGAACGGCAGTCCCGGGCCCGCTCATCGAGACAGATGAGCACCGAGATGCAAGATTGGGGACCATGCGAGTAATGGGTGCTCGATCCAGACGAACCACCGAATTGAACCTTTGTGCACTACACTATGATGCCGATATTAATTACAGCACACACTCAAGCGTGGCCATCGGAATAATGGATGTACTCTGCATTTATTGTAGAGCATTTAAGTTTAAGAATGAAGCACCAGGAATGTGCTGTGCTCGGGGTAAGGTAAATTTGCCAGCCTTGCATGCACCACCCGAACCATTATCAACGTTGGTGGCAGGCGATACGAGCATTTCGAAACATTTTTTAACAAATATCCGTCGTTACAATTCGTGTTTCCAAATGACTTCATTTGGGGCAACGAATGTCGTGAGGGATAATTACATGCCAACATTCAAGGTGCAAGGTCAAATCTATCATCGAGCTGGATCATTATTACCCCTGCCAGATATGGAACCTAAATATCTACAAATATATTTCATGGGGAACACCGATGACCAAATCGACCAACGTTGTACCCACAATGCGGGCACGAGACGAGAAATTGTCGCTGCATTACAATCTCTATACGATCAACACAACGAATTGATCCGATTGTTTAGAATTGCCCTTCAACAAATGCCAGCTGATGATTACAGGGTTGTAATACGAGCAGACAAAACACCCCTCGGTCAACACGAGCGACAATACAATGCACCTACAATTGATGAGGTGGCGATCATTATGGTTGGAGAAGAATTCAACTCACGTGATATAATTCTACATCGCAGGGATGGAAACGTGCAAAGGGTCGCTGAAACTCATCGCTCATACGACGGATTGCAATATCCGATCTTATTTTGGCAAGGTGAAGACGGGTATCATTTCAACATTAAATTGAGAAATCCGCAAACAGGTGAGGAAACGAATACAGAGACTACATGAGCGAAGACTTTTTACATCGATTGCGTCCTTCGAATCAAGTTCCGGACGTTCAACTTTCACCCATCATGTATAACGAGGCATTAGTTGAGATTGAGGACATGTGTTTGGAAATCGTTAACAAAACACTGGTTCAACTGGGACTGCCTTCGCCGCATCGAGCAATCAACAGCCGTTTTGATCGAGATTTGCAACGAGAGCCACAGTTTGACGACGCCGAATTGGGTAGATTTGTTCAACAGAATCTCCCAAAGTTGGTTACAGAACAACGTATAGCGTACGACAGAATTATGCAGGCAATCACAAGTAATAGCGGAGGATTGTATTTCCTGGATGCGCCCGGAGGCACGGGCAAGACTTTCCTAATCTCAATAATTTTGGCAGCGATACGCTCCCAAAAAGATACTGCACTGGCAATGGCATCTTCGGGAATTGCAGCAACTCTTCTGGTAATCTATAATATAATAGTTTAATAACAACTCGTTCCTGCACGTACGATAGTAGTTAAGAGCCGTCACTGTAGGTAGAAAAAAATAGATCGTAAAAACATGTTTTCGTAGTTCCAATAGTACTCAGGCCTCGTAAGTCGTAGAAACATAGTTTTTATACCAAATTAAACACGATAAGTTTATCTATTAACTGTTGTAATATATTTTTTAAATTTGTTTTCAAATTTTATTTGTGTTTGAAAAATGTGTAAAAAAATTAAGTGTCCGTCGAATATAACTGACTGTCCGACCGGACGATACCGGTATTATATTATGCGGGCCTACGGATACAATTCCACAAAATATAAGATTGATATTTTATGATATGTGAATATGTGATTATAACTAATATTTATAAATTATAATGATTGGAATAATGGGTTAACGGAAAACTGGTACGGTCTTTTTAAACGCGGAATAAGATAAGATACCATAAGATACCATAATTAATATCTATTAATCAATAATGTCATGAACTATAATATACAGCAAGTTCTCACCAGTACTTTAATCGCAATAGTGGATTGAGTGTGTTCTATTTTTCACTTAAAAAAAATTATCATTATTTTATTATATAAAAACGTATTGAATATCGTTGTAATTTTATGATTGTATGTATAATTGACCACTAAAATTAAATTTTGAATAGTACCAGTTTTCGCGTTTTTTATTTCTTTTGTTATACATTGTATGGACCGTACCAATATTCCGAGCATCGGAATAATGTTCATAGCTGAGCAATGCAATATGCAAATAATTGTCTATATTAATTTCCTTAAAACACGATCGACTTCAGCCTCCTTAAACGGTATAAATTAAGTATTTAATTATTATTTTTAAATAATAATCCTACTATTCCTACTGGAATGAAATATTCACTGAATAGGTACTTAGCATTTAGAGGAGATAACGAAATAATTGGTTCATCAAGAAATGGAAATCATCTTGGAATTCTTGAATTAGTGGCGGAGTTTGATCCATTTCTATCGGCTCATATAAGAGATCATGCGAATAAAAAAAGTGGCCACACAAATTACCTTTCATCAACTATTTGTTAAGAATTAATTGATCTTATGGCTAAAGAAGTATTAGGCGAAATAATTACAAGAATTAAAAAATCAAAATATTATTCTGTATCTGTAGATTCTACTCCCGATGAAGCACATATAGATCAATTGACTATAGTAGTACGCTATATGGAAGAAATAACTCCTGTAGAAAGATTCTTAACATTTGTACCAAATTGTGGTCACACTGGCATTGAAATAGCAAATACTCTTATTACATTTTTGGACTATCATAAAATTGAATTGAACGACTGTCGTGGTCAGTCATATGATAATGCGGCCAACATGAGTGGCAAGTAACAAGGAATGCAAGCCTTAATTAAAAATAAAAATGAATTCGCAGAATTTGTTCCATGTTGTGGTCACTCTCTAAATTTAGTTGGGAAAACAGCAGCCAACTCATGTGTTGCAGCTATTCGATTCTTTGATTTTATACAAAACCTGTACGTGTTTTTTACTGCAACTCCCACACGTTATGCACTTTTAACAAAAAAATTAGCTTGCATAGATAAAAATAAACGTGTTTACGTATTAAAGAATTTGAATGAAACCCGTTGGTCATGTCGTGCAGATGCAACAAAAGCAGTTGTATTTGGTTATGATTTTATAAAAGAAGCTTTGGAAGAAATTTCAAACGATCTTGAACAAAAAGACATTGTTAAAATCGAATCCAAAAAACTCAATGAATCAATGTGTACACTTGAAGTGGCATTTTATTCAATTTTTTGGAATGACATTTTAGAGAGGTTTGATTTAACAAGCCATCTTTTACAAGACCCGAAAATAGTTCTTCAAACTGCTGTAAATGCCCTAAATTCTCTTTTATCATTTGTTCAAGAAATACGAAATAAATATGAAGTGTACGAAGAAAAAGCAAAACAAATGTCAGGATTAAAAGATTATGCGCCAATTCGTTATCGGAAAAAAAATGTGAGGCTCAATTCATTAAATAATAATCAAACAGCCGCAACTCAGTTATCACCAAAAGAAAAATTTAGATCAGAAAGTTTTATTTCAGTTATTGATCAATTGGTGGTATCATTAACTGAAAGAATAGCTGCTTACAAAACAATTTGTCAACGTTTTGGTTTTTTAAATAAATTTGAAAAATTAGAAACTTCTGAGCTACAATCTGCTGCAAATTATCTTGTTAGCATTTACCCCAATGATTTAGAATCTTCACTTGGTAATGAATTGATACAGTTCAGTTCATTTATCAGAATATATGTAGAAACGCGTAAAGATAATGAGCAATGGGAAATGTTTTTATATAGGATTATTGAAGAAAATAATTTGCAGTGTACATTTCCTAATGTAGAAGTAGTGTTGCGTATATATTTAGTTTTGATGGTGTCCAACTGTAGCGGGGAACGATCATTTTCTAAAATGAAGTTAATAAAAAACCGACTACGAACTTCGATGACATAAAGTCGACTACAGTGTGACCATATTTAAAAAACCAAATTCCGCCACTAATGAGAATAAAAAGCGCTACGATAGCGCCACGGTTATTATCACTGTTATCACTTATCATTTGTTGTTATCGTAGTTATAACTTATAGCCTATAGGTAACGTGTAAAGAAATAAATTAGTAAAAATCACGTCATTATTATAATATAAAATTTAAAATGGTATAAAAGTTATAAAAAAAACGAACAAAACAATTATTATTATTTATTTGTGTTTAATTAGTATCAGATCCATGGTCAGTTTCATCAGATTCATCTTCGTCGTTATACATGTGTTGGTTAAATTTTTTGAGATCTTTTCGACTCGACTATCAGGCCTTGCACTGCTAAGCATCGAAAGCGACTTACTACGATCATTGGATTTTTCACAAGTTGTTGAAAAATTTGCGGCGACGAAATCTCGCAAAGTTATCATATAAATATATTATGATAACCATTATTATTTAAGTTCTATATATAATATTATGAAAATTGGCAGTGCATACCTATTATAATCTAATAAATGTATTTACTTATTTACTATCTTTATTATTTCATCACAACAAATCATTGTTTTTTCATAACCAAAATTCTGGTTATTAAATATATTATGTACTTAATCGAAAAAAATATCTACTTCTAAAGGTGGGCCCAGGGCCCCCACATTCCTAAATCCGGCCCTGACAATTTCTATAGGTACATAATGTATACATATATCCAAAGTATCGTGCTTCTGATGAGTTCTATCTTATTTATGTTAAATTTAATTAATTTAGTATCTAACATTTTTATCTCGGGTGTAGAAAAATTAAATAGGTATATTACCTAAGTTAGATTGAAAACGCTTTGAATGTTTTATTTATACTCTATGTTGTTATAACATTTCATAAATGATAAAAATAATTTCATAAAATATTGCTATGCAAAAAGGTTTAATGTTTAATCTACAATTTGGTAGTTGCCGAAAACAATGTTTGGGAAATTATTGGTTGAGATTACAATTGCAATCGTATTTTAAACAAAATGATATATAAATAATTGTATGAAACAAATTGTTTTAATTAATTTCGAACTTAAACAACCATGAATGGAGAATTTGATGGTATCCTTTAGGCTACGAATTCAGAATAAAAATCCTCGTGAAAAAAAATCCCCAGACTACACTATTACAGTATTACCCAACGGCCACACCGCATTTTGCAATAAAAGTTATTGGATCCATCCATTGCTTTTAAATTGTGTGATAAAAATTTAATTGCATTTCAAATTAAATATTGTTTAAATAACTATAATATTTTTATATTAGTAAATCAGTGTTCCCCAACCTTTTTGTTGTGGCGAGTCAAAAATAATGTTCTCTTTAGTAAGGCCTCTTAACCTCTTTACTCGCTCCGCTCAGAATCTAAAAAAAATCAAGTAGACCATAATAATATATTTTTATTATTAAAAAATTGTATTTTAAGCTATTTTATTATTTTATTTTGATATAACACAATAGCCAAAAGATACTGAATAATGAATAACTAAATCTGTTTAAAATAAATTGAATTCTTAAATTCAAATATTTATGTATACCTCCAATTACAAATAAATAATAATATACCCATAATATGCAATAATAATATGTTAATAACATTTTATACAATCATAATAAAATAATACATGCATTAGGTACTAAAAATTTAATTATATCCATTGTAAGATCTATGTCCTACAATACTAGTTATAGTTTATAATTTACATTATTATTATAAATGGAGGTATCAAATAAAATATAAGAAGATTTTCAATCAATTTAAGGTTAAATTTATTTTCATATATTTTTTTATTTTTTTATATATAGTCAAAAAGTGTCCTTATTAGTTTAGGAACATTGTGACAAATAGATTGGGAAAAACGGTTGTAAAATCCAAAGATGTACAGAAACTAGTTAGAACGTTACTTTTTAAGTAATTTTTTAACTTAACTAGTTACTTTTAATTCATAATTACTTTGTGACTTAACTAGTTGAGTTGAATGTGTAAAATAATCTAATACAACTTGTTAATAATAATAAGTAACTAGTTTTTTTTGTAAAGAAACATTGCAAATATATTAAATGGAATTTACATATTACAATATTCTATCAACTCTCAAACATAAATTTATTCTAATAGTATATTATATTAATTTTAATAATACTTTTTTAAATATTACAATATTCTCTCAACTCTTAATAATAAATTTATTCTACTAGTATATTATATTAATTTTAATAATGCTTTTTTAAAGCCATAAATACCTTTATATTGACGTATCTCAACTAGTCAACATGCTATATTCATACAACTTACAAGTCCAAAATACTTTTTAAAATTTACTTTGATTTTTATAATTTTTATAATTGGTATTATGTTCATATGACTGATATTTCAATTTGTTTCCAAGAAATGGGGGTTATAAATTATTACTTATTACCTACTTATTTGAAAGTCGAAACATTTTATCAAATTATCAATTGTTCAATATAATTTTTCTAATGTCATCAATAGTCCAATAATTTAAGTCAGGTACTTAGATACTAAGTCATGGCCGTAACTGGTGTGGCAAGGTAGGAGTCAGCCCCACACCAACATTTTTAAAAGAATGTTTATATTTTGAATGTAAAAATGAAGTGTCCAGTATCTATGTTAAAAAAATTTACTTAGTTTTTGTATCAAGGTAATATAACTTTAACTAGTTGAGAAAAATGAATAACTTGCCCAGTTTTGCCAAATAAATCTAAGTTGTAGGTCATTCATTTCTTTCTACTTTTTTTATTTATTAAAAAATTACAACATTATATAATAATTATCTCAGAACAAAATTAAATAATAGCAACTACATTTTTTGTGCTAATAACATAGGTATTAGGTACCTACCTATTTAGTATTTCTTTATTAAAATTAAATAAATCTAGCTATAATAATTATATAATTTTAAAAATTTATAGTACAATACACTTAGACTAGCAAATTGTCAATTATTTCTGTGACACTCTGTATATGCATATGTTTTCTGTTATACTGTGTTTCATTGTTTGTGGGAAATATTTATTAAAAGCAAGGAGCACAAGTGAAACTATAGTTGAAGCAAGTCAAGTCAATTAAATGGGTATGGTCGAATTGCACTTATTTTAGTCGAATTGCACTCGGGTTTAAAAAAGGTAATAGTCGAACTGCACTCGGGTAAAAAATAGGTAGTGGTCGAACTGCACTTGGGCTCAAAAAGTATTTCAACAAAATTATCATGCATTTGAAGGGGTTAAATATTTAGTTAACACTCATTTTCCTATAAATATTATATTATACTTTATATTACATTTTATAATAATGACAATAATTAAATTTGATGATAAAAAAAAAAAAAATGTTTAATGTAAATATTTGTAATTAACATTATGTGATGTTTAAAACAATCATTTTTAACCACGCCAATGATTAAAATCATTGTCAGTCCTAAGCCTGTAAGTGGGAAGGAAAATGAGAGTTAGCCCTAACCCCTTCAAATGCATGATAATTTTATTGAAATACTTTTTGAGCCCGAGTGCAGTTCGACCATTACCTTTTTTAAACCCAAGAGCAATTCGACTATTTGTTTGTAGGTAATAAGTGCAATTCGACTATCCCTAATTAAATCTCTAGTTTTGTCTATGGTATCGTGTATTATTTCAACAATAAAATAAAAATAATTATCAAGTAAGGTCTTGGTCACAATGACATAACTATTCCTAACCTGTTCAATGTTCAATTAATTATTTTTACTATGACAGGTTATTCAAAAAATTAACATTTTTTTTTTTTTTCGGAATTCTAGTAATTCAGTGGCAGACAGTTGTGTTTTTTTTTGTATTTAATTAAGGTAATTTTGATTACTATTATTATTATTATTATTATTTTTGTTCCATCATTTTAAACTATATTTATTTGTTTTTTTAGGTTGACAGACGTGCTGCGTTCATTCCAAGTAGTAGCTTTTAAGTAAGTAGTTTAGTTTAGTTATATATATATATAATATATATATTTTTTTTTGTATTTTGTATTGTAATTTTTTTTTTTAAATGGGACGGCTATCAAAACGTGCACTAAAAAACAAAAAAGCCAAGACACGGTCCCGTGACAATGAAAGTTTTCGTGTACAAGAACTTGAAAATGAGAAATTAAGAAAACAGTTTTATCTTGCTTCACAAGATATTACAAATCAAAGAAAAATTCTTAATTTGAAATGTACAAAAAAACGATTACTAGATCCAGTGAATAAACTAAAAAACCAGATCACCAGTCGTAAAAGTATGGACAAACGACTGCAAGATCCGGCGAATAAAAAAAAAACCAGATCACTTGTCGTAAGAACATGGACATACGACTACAAGATCCGGTAAATAAGAAAAAAACCAGATCACCAGCCGTAAAAGCATGGACAAACGACTGCAAGATCCGGCGATTAAAAAAAAACACCAGATCACTTGTCGTAAGAACATGGACAAACGACTGCAAGATCCGATGAATAAGAAAAAAAACCAGATCACCAGTCGTAAAAGCATGGACAAACGTCTGCAAGATCCGGCGAATAAAAAAAAAAATCAGATTGCTAGTGAAATAAACAGAACTAAAAGACTTGAAAATACAGTTTTCAAAAACACTTATCAAATTAAGAACGCTCAAAACATGAAAAACAGAAGAATACCGTCCGATAGTAGTCTTCGTCAAAATATATCTAGTAAAAGGAGAACACCAAATTCTACATCATATAGAAGAAGAGAACGACAGAAATTAAATGAAACCAGGCAGAGGGAAGATGTTTTGATTTCTGAATATATTTTGAAAAGGTCACAAGGTTTATCAGAAAAATGTTATTCGTGCCATCGACTACGTTTCCCGTCCAGTGTCAATAAGTGCAACTCCGATCTCCTCAAGCAATTAGGTATGTCAATAATTCCAACTGATGCCAAGAGTACTGTACAAATTTGCACAAGTTGTCATCCGCATATTAAGAAATCAAAAGTTCCTCCGTTGTACGTAGGAAATGGTTTTGAGTTGAACAGTGTTCCACCTTCAGTTGCTCGACTAAATCAAATTGAAAAGCAGATGGTCTCACTTAGATTACCGTTTATGAAAATATTCAAATGTCTCCGCAGTGATGGACACTTAAAAATCAAAGGCAATGTTATCAATGTCCCAATTGATCTCACCAAGACCACATCTATTTTGCCCAGACGTGCCGAAAATTTAGCTGCAATTAAGATGATGAAAGTTAAATTGAAAAGAAAATCATGTTTTAAGCAACATTATCTTTATCAAAATGTAAGACCATCATTAGTAGTAGCAGCGTTGAATGATTTGATTAAAAAACCACTGTATAAAGATGCCGAAATAGACAGAGATTGGTTGGCTCATGTCACAGAAACCACCAAGGGTTTGGAAAATGGTTCAGATCTTGAAAGCGAAGGAACTGACGATGAAGATACAAATATCGAGCCAATCAATCCGGGACAAATGGACACGATGATTGAAAACTGTGATTTTGTGTCTTTTGCTCCAGGTGAAGGCATGACACCGTTGTCTATTCTCATCGATGATCACGCGGAAGAAAAAGCTTTTCCCGACTTGTTTGGAGGACATCCATGCACTAATAAATCATCTCTAAAGAATTATTCAAAAGTGGTACGATCTGAACTGCTGAATGTAGATCGAAGATTTGCATCTGACTTCAAACATATTTTTTAAATGCAAAGTATTAGTTCAAAAAGTAATCGCTAGTAATGTGCAAATTGTTTTACGAAAAAACAAAAAAGGAAACACAACTGCCAATGACGTAGCAAATCCAGAAGTCTTGAATAAAATGATAGATAACGATCAAGGATACCGAATGCTACACAACGTACAAAATTCAATATCATATCTAGCTGCAATGAGGAAAAACGTTTTTGCTATGGTGCGTCAAGAAGGTCAACCGACTTTATTCCTAACATTTAGTCCCAGTGAATCAACTTGGATTGATTTATTGAAGATTCTATACAAGCTTCGTTACTCCAAAACATTATCTGATGATATTGAACTAACTTATGCTCAAAAATCAGATTTAATTCGACAAGATCCTGTTGTTTGTGCTACTTATTTTGATCGCAGGTTTAGAGCACTGTTCAAATTGATTAAATCCAAAAATGTAATTTTCAAAGATCACATTGTTAAATATTTCTTTTATCGGGTCGAATACCAACACAGAGGAAGTCCACATGTACATATGCTATTGTGGTTAGACAATGCACCTGTTTTCGACCCAGCCAAACCGGAGACTTTTGGTGCGTGTGTAGCACTAATTGACAAATACATCAAGTGTATGGTAGACGATAGCAGTCCTGCCCATGAGTATTTACATAAAAATACTCATAAACATACACACACTTGTTACAGGACTGACAAAGATAAACAAATGAAAAAGTGTCGCTTCAACATACCATATCCACCAATGAATGAAACCTGCATATTGACTCCCCTAACAGCTGACAACAGTAATGTAATCACAAGACAAATTCGTATAAAACAATATGAAAAACTTCTGCAATATCTCAGAGACTTCAAGGACGGCGACACATCTTCAGAGCCGTCGTTAGAAGATATTTTACAACAATTATCAATAGCAGATGTTAATGAATATAAATCCATTATTCGAACTGTTATTAAACGGCCTACAGTTTTCCTAAAACGAACCATAAAACAAAGAATGATTTCTGGATTCAATGAGGAACTATTTCCGCTGTGGCAATCTAACATGGACATACAGTTTATATTGGATGTTTACTCTTGTTTCAGATATGTAATCGAGTATATTGGAAAAAGCCAACGTGCAATATCAAAATTAATGAGAGACATTGTCGAGAATCTCAAAACTTCCACTGATATACCTGTCAAAGAACAACTGAAAAGGATAGCTTCGACGTTTTCGGGGAGTCAGGAAATTTCTGCACAGGAAGCAGTGTACACTTGCTTAGGTTAGGTTAGGTTCACATGTTTAGTGAAAGTATTGAAAAATAATCCAGGATTTGATTTGTCTTGTACATTTGTCTTATACTATGTCACTACACATTTACTTGCAAGTACCACAACACAAAATAATGCAAATGGAATAAAAATATAATCATGAATAAAATCTAGATGTAACTATGTAAGCTTGGTGAATTTACAAGTAAATATTTTTTTACTAATAAAATTAGCATGTGAGTATATGTGACACCTAAAATTAAACATCATAACGAAACAAATATTCATAATTCATAACCCCAATGTAATGTAATATACATTAATTACTATAATACACTATCAAATATTATAAGTTATCGTCACTAATAATTAATAATTACACATTACCTAATTAATAAATTGTATTTTATCGACATTGTGGTGTATTGTTTATGATAGTATCACGGTTTGTTGTTGATGTATAACGCATTCAACTACCTAATGCCTAGTGGATATTGAATGTTCTGATATGATTATTAATTTGAAATTTATTATTATATAGGTCAATTTATTTTAAAAATATTTTTTTTTCATATACCTAGACTGACATATCGCCTCCGCTCAGAATCGTTTTTCTTATACATTGATATATCATTGGATTCAAATTTAATACCATCCATTATACAGTGACCTACTTATAACCTAATGTACAGCAGAGCGACATACACTTACCCTCCCTTTTTTTATTTTGGCTTCTCATTGGAACGATAATTTAATTATTTATATAGAGCTCTTATTACCAGGCCAAAGACCAACATAATATCCAGATCAAATATTTCAAAAAGAAAAAAACAAACTTTAGGGGGGCAATAGATTGCATATCTACATAACCATATCATACCACTACATACATACATTTAATATTTGTTGGGAGGAGGCAACTTCTTTCTCCAGGGAGAACCCCCCCCCCCCCACCCAGTGGCTACAGAACTGTATATTAAATTGCAGCACATTTTAAATATAGTCGTTAATTTCAGATTCGCTAAGAGCCAATATCAAGTATAGAATGAACACAGAAAAAGAAATTGATATTCCACTTTCAACTTGGCTTTCCCATGCCCCATTTCGTATCAAAGATAAAAGCAAAAAACTAGTGTCTGGCGCATCTCAAACTTAATTAAGTTTAATTTTTATTGTTTATATTATTATACAACCTGTTTGTTTTTATTTTTGTTAAAGCAACTATACTGAGTTTTCAAACATGTCACAGAATTTTCTTTCTTTTTAATTTTTTCTATTGTATTATTATGTAAATTTTTAATTTACTTAATTTCATTTTTTATTAAATAACCTAGAGTTTCCAGACATCTTAATTTGTATTGTTTATATTACCTCTATTACCAATAGAAGTATTACTTATAATTTTTAATTGAATAAAAAAATGTTCATTGCATACTACTGTGTAAAATATTTCTTTGGCTAGTAATTTTCATAATTTATTAATAATTTGATATCTTCAACTTAACTCTTTATAATTATAATTATTTATTTTCTTTCCTATAGATATTTAAAAGATTTAAAATTATAGTTTACATATTTAAACTAAATACAAAAATCAAAGTAAGAACATTCACACATTTGGTATTGCATTAGTAAAGGTATCATATAATTATTATTAATAATACAATGATGTACAATAATCAGATAAGTATATAAGCAGGAAAATAATTTCAGGGGGAATAATAGTTCATGTGTGAACAATTTTAAACTTGTGTTTTCATAACCATATATTACAAAAACATGTTTGGGTGAGGTTAAGGTACTTTTTTCTTAATATGTTATTCTTAACTGTGTATAGATATAATACGTATAATACCTACCTATAGTGTATATTATGTATAAATAGAAAACATGTTGGCAAACAATAAAAGTAAATTAAAAAAAAATTCGGTACTTTTTAATATAACGTTTTACTAACGTTATTTGCAATGTTATTAAACTAAATTAAAATAAACATTAAATCTGTGGCCAAATAATTGTAGGATAATGTTATATTAACATTATTTAATCCATGAATAACTTAATTCAAACGTTTTTTGGAACATTATTGTTTTTTACATAACTTTGTTCTAACTTATTTGAAATATAAATTTGCTGTGTTGGTAGGAAACATATTATTTGAACGTCAATAAACAAAAACCAAAAGGGATATTATATCAGAAGTACCACAATACAATAAGCAAATTACAAAAGCATGACCTCTGGCCCAAGAAAATTTTGAATTTAAAAGTTGTGTCTTCCACTAGCACTTCTAATGATTTACAACATAATATGTCATTGCCTCTTGAAGTTGAAGGTTAAAAACAAAATCTTATTCATTTGTTCAGCTTTTTTTAATTTTAATTACCTTACAGATCAGAATTTACTACATATTAAAAGATGGCTCCAATACAATGTTGAACCTTTAGAAGAAGTTTTGATGAAATGGCAAGAAACAGTCCTTATCCGTAGACAACTCCTTATAAATACTGATACACAAATTAACAATATACTTGAAGACTGGCCTCTATATAAACAGTCATTTGGACATAACTCGGTATAAGATTAATATATTTCAAGAATATATATTAACTGTGTTTTTGGTAAAATATGTTATATTATTTAGATAAATATTGATTTTGAGTATATTTATCCTGGAGCTGGTGATTTATTTTTTGAAAAGTGGTCACATTTGGTTCCGAAAATCTTAACCTTAATGACAACTTAAGTAAAGGATGGAAACAGTAAAGAGTTGTTAAAGCAGATAACTGAAAACCCTGATATAGAATTAGGTATGATTGAATCAAAAGTATATCACCCAGTACAGTCCTAATGTTGAATTGTTTGTTATTGTTATGTGTTACAGATTCTAAAAATGTTGTAATATTTGCACTTTTGAGTTCTATGATTATTTCAACATCTAAGTCTGTTGTAATTGATAAAGTTACCAAAATTAAACGCATCACTAAGACATGTATAGAGGATGCGAGGAAATCATTTATGCACCTTGTTCCCACAACTAATGACCTGTATGTACAAATTCAGAGTGAAATTGATAATTGCTTTTCTATGAAAACAACTTTACAGCCATCAATATGCATGGTAGGAGATGATTATATAACTTCAAAACAATTCTTTGTTTACTATTTTAACACTTCCTATAAACTGCCCAATATTGTTAAAGCTGTCGATGTTTGTTTCAAAATAATTCATGTATTTGACTTAAAATATCCTATGGAATATTTGCTAGTTTGGAAATTTATCCAAAAGTGTTTGTATGGTATTGACACTGAAAATGATGTAAAAAGTTCCTCACTATTATATGCTATATCTGACTTAAAAGAATAGTTTTAATATTTTATTTTGTATTTTCAATTTGTTTTATAATTATAAAGTTTGAAGTATGTAATTGAATTGTTATATTTGTAACCTAAAATTAACCCAGTTAGCGCAATTTTTTATGAATTTAAAAATCTATCATTCTTTACAATCAAACTCAATCTATAAATGTGGTATTATTAATTGTTCTCAACAGTTTACATCTTTTCGATCTTTTTCCAAACACATGAAATCTGAAATTTATAATTTTAATCCTATCTACTCCAAATCATTAAATAATGTAAATCTTCCTACTAATGTACATATTATGGAAGTTGACTCTTCTGACAATTCATTTAGCATGTTATAAAATAAACAAAGTTAAAAGAGAACAATATGTTAATGAATTTAAAGGACCTCCAATTAATTTATACAATTGTCCTAATTACATCCATAATTTAAACTTTTTAAGATTAAAATACTTTTAAATTTTTGTTTGTAAAATTGTTATTATGTTAAGTTTAAATAAAAAAAAAATGTATTTTAATATTGTATACTTAATTATATAGGTAATTTGAATGCCTAGTAATTTTCATTATAATTTGAATGCAATATTTGGATTAAATTCAATGACTGGTTGCATTAATTTAAAGAAATTTGTAACATAAATATCTTATTTCATAAGAAAAAGAAGTCTTTAAATTAATAATGTTTTCTTTATATTTATTATAGAATTTACTTAAATGGTAGATAAAATATCATTAATTTAAGTAAAAATTTAATAAAATACATTAGGTATACTTGGCATAGTATTAATTAAGAACAATTTTCATGTTTCAATTAAAGAAATACCCACATTTTTATGAATACACTTCATAAGCTCGAAATCATACCCGTTTTTCATTAAAACAATAGCCATTTTTACTTAAAAATGGTACTTTTTTTTCTGAGTGCAGTGGTATGCATACTAAAAAAATTATTATATTAAGTATAATATTAGGTCTGATAATAACTTATAAACTATTCAAAATATATACAAACCGTAGATACCGTAGTCATAGAATAATCGTGCCTTGAGCATGGACGTAAATAGGGGGGGGGGTGCTTAGGAAGGCTTAGCCCTCCCTAAGATATTTTAAAATTTAGGTTATCTTTATTGTAATAAATTATATAAATTATAACTAATAGTAATAGTTATAAATATAATAATAGTAATAATATATATTATATAGGTAGGTTTTCGTTCCTTAAACTATGATCAGTTGATCAGTTAATCGCTATTTGAATAGCCAGCCGACCAATTAATGTATATATATGTCTATTGCCTATATCACACGAACGTCCGATGTGTGAGACGTGAGTGTATATGATAGCATCTGCCATGCCATCTAAATATATAAAAATTACCGATAACGGCGATTGCGATAACATAATAACATATCGACTAGGTTCACATGGACGCGCGTATACGCGCGTTAAGGTACGGTTTCCAAGGCGCGACCGGTCGGGGCGGCTGATCGCCGCGGCTAGTCGTGGCCACACTGATTATACGTGACTTGCACTGACTGGTTTCCAAAGCGCGACTGCGGCTAGCGACTTAGCATGAGCCGCGGCGACCGGCGATTGCACTACGGTAGGAGCAGTGTTTCGCGACAGTCGCCGGCGACTATTATCATAGGTTCAAAATGTCTAATACATTTTCACCAGAAAATGATGAACTTTTAATTGAAGAAGTACGCCAGAATACTGTTCTTTATAACAGTCAAGATCTCAAACATAGAGACATAATATATAAAGACGAGATATGGAAAAATATTGCAGAAAAAGTAGGAAAATCCAGTAAGTTTTTGAGTAGAAATGACCACAATATTTAAACAAGGTAAATTACTATATTATATGCATACCTACCTACCTTTACTAAATATGTTTAGTGGACGATTGCAAGAAGCGATGGAAAAATATTAGGGACACTCATAATCGGTACAGAAAAAGATTGGGTACAGGATCGGCTAGTTCGGCAAAGAAAAACTGGTCATTGGCAGGCAGAGTTTCTTTTCTAAATAATGTTGAATGTGAAAGGAAGTAAGTTAAAATAAGGACTGGGTTGTTATGTGTTATATAATTTAATTTTAACTATACTTCGTTTTGTAAAAAAGCTTCAACATTTAATAAAAGGCTCCTAATATATTGTCACAAGGTAGTAAAAAATTTTAAAAATACCTACATAGTCACAATTTTATTACTTGTCACAAGCATTAATAATTTTGAATTTTGACAGAATACGTAAAAAATCACGAAAATATGAAATTTATTTTGATTTAGAAATTGATAAAAATTTATCTTTTTATATTTAAGATTTGAAAACAAGATTCTTCATGAGTTTATCTACTTTTATTTAATAAAAAGTCTACCAAAAAGTCAAATTCAATTTTTATGAGCATTTGAATTACAACATTGGATATTCACTCAATTTCTAGTGTACCGATATTCTTATTTTAATATTTTTCAAAAAAGAATAATTGTAGAAACCTGAAATATACACCATATGTTTATTTTATTAATTCCTATACTTGATAACATTTTAAGAATATTTCAACAATTTTTAAGTTATTTATAGACATTTGAAATTTTCCGTTTTTATAGTTTTTTATTCTATTAGGTAATGTCAATAAAATTTTATCCGTTGGGTCAAATAGCTTGAAAGTTTAATATAAGGTTCCCCATAAGTGATCGTATACAAATATTGTCGAAAGTAAAATGAATCACATACACAAAATAATTATTTTACATAAACAAATTTTTGCTACGATGTAGGTATTATCAATCAATTTAATATAAAATATAAATTATTAGGTTAAGGGTTAGAGGATATGTATTGTTAGAATACTATTTATTTTTCACAGCTCTTCTTCCAATTTAAGTACTCAGCAAAGTGATTTAGAAGCTGCAGATTGTTCTATTGAAGCTGACATAGACGTTGGCGTTGATGAGTTTAGTGACGAAGAGTCTCCCGAGTCGCCTGGGTGTTCATACGCCGGAAAACGTGTAAGATCGAAAACGGACAAATTAAACGTGTTAATAGCAAAAAGAGCAAAAGATCGAAATACAATTATAGAAACCATTGAGAAACAAAATGAAAAAATTTTAAATTACAATAAAACCGAGGAAGATGATGTTGATTTTTTTTTCAAAAGTTTGGCAATTACAGTAAAAAAATTGCCCAATAAAAGTATAAACGAGGTTAAAATTAAATCATTGGCTTTAGTAACGGAAATCCAAGAAAAATATTCAGCTCCTGAACAACCACGTACTATAACATCTGCTGTTCCTGACCAAACAAATTACTACGGGCTTTCCAGTCTGCAGGCGGTATCAGATTCTGCAGTACTATATCCCATGTCATCAAACTATTCTGGATTTGGAAACTATCATAATAATCATGGTGAGCTGTAAAATAGGTTTATGAACATAATATAATATTATACTTTATTTTGTTATTAATTGTTATATTAAATTCATGAAGTAAGTATGCAAGTTTTTTTTATAATATTTTGAAGGAACAAAATAATGAATTAAGTAGGTAATCTTAATATTTTTTTTTTTATTTCAAATAGTAATTACTTATAATGTATTTTATAATTTTTAAATAAGAATAAGAATTTATTACAATTTTGTTTTTATTGTTTATACTTATCTATCATACTTACATTTAAAAGATTTAAACATGTATAATTTACGACAAGTAAAATAGATATAAAAAGAAAAGACAATGCAGTATAATTCATTTTATATTAATATTTTATAACAACATATTTTTATAATTTTTTACATTATTATTAATAATTACATATAGGTTGAAATTTATACACAATGCAAAACTCTCATCATAATTAATTATTGCCAGGATACGGACCCTTCATTGTTGAAAAAATGTTTAAAACGGTCTCTTACTTCAAATCCCTCAATATTGTAGAATCCACCTCCTCTTGTCATTGACAGCATATCATTGGTGGGTTCTGTTCGTTCAGAATCTAGCTCATAAAATGGTCGTTTATTGTTTTCCATGTAAGCATCCCTCAACATATTATGCAAACAACATGCAACCCAAATTAAATCATCACATGTCGTTATATTTATATTTATAGGCTGGTAAAAAACTCTAAATATTTGACTGATCAAACCGAAAGCATTTTCTGTGACTCGCCTAGCACGGCTTAGTCTATAATTAAAATTTTTTTTAGAATCGTCTTCTCTGCTAGCCTTCCTAGAAAATGGTTTCATTATGTGCTTGTGTAGTCTAAATGCCTCGTCACCAACAATCACATGGGGTACAATTATATTGGACCCAGGAAGAGCACTATCTTCGGGAAATCTAAATGTTCCTCCAAGAATTTGTTTTCCCAATTCGGATTTTAAAAAAATCCCGCTGTCACCCTCTTTGCCATACGATCCTATATCAACAACGATAAATTTGTAATTTGCTTCGACCATAGCGAGCAATACTGTCGAAAAATAATCCTGTAATCCTTGTAATTATGGAAAAGAGATCCCGAGTTACTTGGACTGCGTATCCGGACATGTTTACCATCAATAACCAAAATACAATTCGGATAATTCCATTTATAACTGAATTCGGCCGCTTTCACTTTAAAATCAATTGTATTAGCGTCCGGCAAAAATATGGGCACTAATTTAGTTCTTAAAACAGATAATGTTTCCTTTATTATTAGACTAATATAGCTATGACTAATACGGAAGCCAAATGACAACGAACGGAATGACTCGCCGGTTGCCATATACCTATATTACAAAATATATTTATTTTAATTTTATAATTTAAAATCAGTGTTGGGGACTTAACATGTTACAATTTATTGTAAATAATAAGTTTTTGAATAATTTTAATGTATATATTTATTTCATTTAAAGTAATTGTTAATTTGCATTACCTATTCACTACTTATAAGTTATAGGTAGTTAATATACCTACCTATTGACATAATCATTTATTTGAAAATAAAAAGTAATATTATTTGTAATTTCTAATGCAGTTACTTAATACTTTCTATCTCAAAAATAATACAGCTTGACAAAATACAAAAAATAACTTTAAAATAACTGAGTTACAATTTTGAAAGGTTATTCGTGGTGTAATTTAACTACAAAAAATAAGTAACATCCCCAACACTGTATGAACTATATATTTTTAACCCGTAATTTGTGACGGCTATGAGCACTTCGCTCACACAATTGCCATTTTTAGAATATACAAAGAAATAAAAAAAGTACCTGAAGCCATGCGTTTGAAAACGAAAATAGAAATTTACAATTTAATTTTACAAAAACAAGCTGTACAACAAACACACCTTCCAAGTTTTATAGATTCGCCTCAATCTCACCATGCATCCTCATTCGTCCAACCATTTACTCCACCACAATATCCTCAATATTCTAATACAAATAATTATTCAAATGCACCGCATGGTACGCGAAAGGACTATGACCACATACTAAGCAATCAAAATAGAGTACCTACAGATTATATGACTGTTCCAAACGAAATGCGTCAACCATACCAAAATATTGAACCTCCAGGTACTCCATCGCCATTGTCTGGTATTACTGAAAATTTTCAAGGGTCATCTGACCTCGATTTATTTGAATGAAGATAAACTTAATAAAAAGTTAAATTGTTTTTTTTGTTTTTATTACGATTAAATGTTATGAAAAGTTGATTTTTTATTACTATTTGTTTACTTTTTATTTATTTTTTAAAGCTATGTTGGGAAAACATTTTTCAGTTAAAAAAGTTAATTATTTTATTTTGTTCAGTTTCAATACATAAAATTATTATTTAGAAATTGTTTTTTTTTATTTGTATGAATAATAATTTAAATGGACTTACCTCAAAGTAACAATACGTTTTTCTTGTGGTGAAATACAGTATCTTACAGCTTGTTCATTTGCTTCCAATTCGTTTTTAATTAAATCTAACAGGTCATCAAATGATTTGATTGACATTCGAAATTTTTTTTTTTTTTTTGTTTTTATTTATATAATTTACAATCTGTTACATAGTAGAACAATGAGCAAAAGTGATCAAAAGAAAAATAATGGCTTGGGTGAAACACAGATTAAAGAAACCTTTCACTAAAGGCACTTTGACATTCGAAAATAATTGAAAAATTGTTCGTCATGATCCCTAAGTTTCGGGTATAAAGTAATATATTGACTTGAAGAAAGTCTAGTTTTTAAAATTGGATGGACCCAATATTTTCTTTCTTCTTTTTGTCTTCGTCTTCTTATCCTTCGGTGAACAGCCCACAAACACACAGCATCGATCTCTTCCATACTCGACGACAGTCTGAACTGTACAATATCATTTTAAATATAGTTTTTGACTAGAACATTCTCGTACAACGCGCGTGACACGCAGCCATCTGAACGGTGAACGCACGTTGTGTGGCGATCTAAAAGTAGACTGTAATGAACAACTTAAGGCTGTTATTGAATATGATACATACCCAAATATATATAAGTTTTTGCATGTTGCATTAGCTATGCCTATAAGCTCGGCAACATGAGAGAGATCTTTCTCTTCTATGAGAAGAATAAATACTTATTTAAGGTCCAACATGGAACAATATAGATTTACCGATGTAAGTATTATAAACATGGAAAGAGAATTATCTAACCAAATAGATAATGAACAAATTTTAAACAAGTTTGCTAAGAAGGAAAGAAGGATGCAATTATAATGAAATTAATTATGTATAATATAAATATTTTTAATAATTCAGTAAATAAATTTACATTTAATTTGTGATAGTTTTAAATTGTATCGTAGATAAAATTGTATATAGATAAGTAGTGGGCGGAAGACAAATTTCCCACTCTTTTTGTTCTTGAAACCTTTTGGGCTCAAGCCCTATACCTTTTAGGACCCTATTTACGTCCATGGCCTTGAGTATAAGTAACTTCTTTATAAAATATTCTGTAGGAGAACATTGTCACGTTAAGAGAACTAGTTCAATTTATGGAACAGTTGCGCTTGGTACTATATGAGGCAACTCATATGGTGACATTCGATAGGGAAAGCCAGGTACCACCGTGCCTGGAAATCCACATCATGCAGGCCAATAGGAATGTGGGGTTGCACTAAATAGAATACAAATAGGGGTAATGCATACAATACTATCCACGTACATAGAATGGCGTAACGAGGAAGAGGGGCGTGAGCAAGTGATGCCATGCAACTTAGTATTCGAATCACTGCAAACAGACACCACAATTCTTGATACCCTTACTGTGTTGCTTTATAATGTTTTACTTTAAATAAGGCTATGTATTTTCATTAATTATTTTATAGTCTTTGTTAATTATACGTATACATTTTCTTTTTTTTTTTTTCCTCTAAAACTGTGCGTGTTACTGAAAGTGATGCGTCAGACCTACGTGGGCTAATGTGACCTACTACCCCTGCTTCCTCAAAACATAGTCAAATATACACTTCGTAAGTCTTACGTCCATTTTAGGGACATGTGCATATGTCATTCTATGTTTTTTAGAACAGATTATACCGTGTGTCTCTTCCAAGTTCAGTAACCGTCCGTTTTTGTTCAAAGTACCTATATCCCATTCGAAAATGATCTCTTTTGTACTCATTTTTTCGAATTGAATCGTAAAGTTTTTGTTAAATACTAACCTCACGTAAATAAAATCATCATAAAAGTTAATTTGACTACGTGTTAATTCATTTGATTCGACCCTTGTCAACCGTGCTCCACAACTGGACCACAACAGAACAGACGTTAGTAGTATTTACTAAAGGATTAATACTGAGTGAGAAAACAATAGTTAAATAACGAAATCTACCTACTTCAGAGTCGGCAATGCAATTAGCCAAAGACGAGGAAACCGAAATAAAATCTGAATCTGACGCGTACCAGTATTATAGAAACCAGAATGCGAACAAACCATTAAATTATGATAGTTACCAAAAACAAATAATTTTGACAGTAATAATCGTTATAACAATAATTATAATACATCAAATAATGGAAATAGACAAAATTTTAACAGAAATTGGAATAAAAATAATAATAATACTTCCGCAAACAAATTTTAATCGTAGGAAAAATAATAATACATTTATTAGGCCACAGTATAATCAGAATAATAATTTTAATGAACCAAATATGAATTGCGATAATAGGAATAATTTCAACAGTAATTAGTATCAACCACGTAATAATAGTAATAGCGACTATCAGAATAATAAATTAGTAGGAAGCATACAATGTTATCAATGCAGAGGTAATCATTAAGGCTGGTTCCCACGGCGCGTGGCTCGACGAGCCACGAGTAAAATTCGCTGGCTTGGTACAATACACGCGCCGTGGGAACGCTCTTCCTCGTCTAGGCGCGCGGTATAGCTTGGCCAGGCTCGTGTCTATCCGAAAATTGTCAGTCCGATGTGTCCACGCCAAAGTAAACGAGCGGTGCAATTAGACAGCGTGCCCACAGGCCGCACAGGTCGGCGAGTCATAGTATACGTTTTTTGGTGTTTTTTATTTTTTAATCATTATTAAAAAGAATAATCATGGAATGGTCAAATGATGAGGTTATAGAGTTTTTGCAACTATATGAAGCATATCCACAAATTTGGAACCCACGCCATCAGGATCATAAAAATATGAACTTAGTTCACGATGCGTGGAAAGAAATAGATTACAAATTAAGGTTAGATTAATTTTTGATTTTTTATAATAATTTTGAAATAAAACATACCTATGTTTTTAAATAATGATATGATATATTTCAATAATTATATTCTCCTAAATACGGCCCTAGTAATTATTAGTTAATATGTTAAAAATGCCAATGGCCAATGTAGGAAATATAAATAGTAATCATTCACATTGCTCTAGTTGCTGGTTTAGACATGTAGTAGGGAGAGCGGGGTAAGTTGTTACAGGGGCAAGTTGTTACATTGGGGATATTTTGCACTTTAAATTATGGTAGAACTGTATCGTTCAGATGATTGTGTAAAACAAATCAACGAGAAAAATATTTCGTGATAACAACGGTTGTATTTTATCAATATCAAAATATATTTATAAATATCTGTTTTTACAAATTTAAATTAATTTAATTTTTTTTTTTTATAAATTCTAGTTGACAATTTCATTATTTTTTTTCGAAGCAAGGACTTAAGGTAAGACATTTTTGTTACTATGTATATATTCATTAGGTAATACTATTTCATTTTGTATTCACAAATTACAAAATTAACCATTTACTTTCATGTGATAACACTGCATACCAAATATTTCTGTATGGGGCAAGTTGTTATAGTATATCAACTTACCCCACTACAAAAAAAATTGAATTTGTATGTACAAGTTATTAAATTATTATAACTGTCTTATTTAGATGGACAGAAACTATATAAAAAAAACAAACCATGTTACAGTATCTGAAGATATTTATACAAATGCTGCTGCTGAAGTGTTATCAAAATAAAGTTCACTAAAAAATGCTGCAGACAAATATGAAATAAACTTTATGACTCTTCAAAGATATATAAAGAAACAATCAAATTTACCACTAAAACCAAATTGTAAACTGGTAGGCTGTGCAAAAAAAAAACAAATCTTTTCATATGAGTTAGAAGCTACTTTATCTAATTGCTTGGTACATTGTAGCAGAATTTATTATGGTCTTAACCATCAAATGTTAAGGTATTGGCATATGAATATGCAAAATCAAATAATGTTGCATACCCCAAAGGGTGGGATGTACACAAAATAGCTTTTAAAGACTGGTTTACTAGTTTTTTAAAAAGAAATCCTACTTTATCATTACGCTTACCTGAAGCAACTAGTCTTGGGAGAATTACCAGCTTTAACAGACACAATGTTGCTATTTTTTTTGATAATCTACATAGTCTGTATGTGAGGCATAATTTTGAGGGGCATAGAGTATGGAATGTTGTCGAAACTGGTAACACAACTGTGCAAAAACCAAAAAAAATTGTTGCAGAAAAGGGGAAGAAACAAGTTGGAAGGTCTACTTCTGGTGAAAGAGGGACAACCGTAACAATGGTGTTTGCAGTCAATAGGTAATTCTTTGCAACCTATGCTCATATTTCCAAGAGTTAATTTTAAACAGCATTTTGAAGTAATGGACCTAGTGGTTGCACTGGAGCAAGCCACCCTAGTGGATGAGTCACTGCATCTTCTTTTTTAATGTTTGTTCAGCATTTTCATAAACATGTTAATTGTAGTCCATCATCTCCGGTCCTACTCATTTTAGACAATCATTTTTCTTTGTCTATTACTGTTATTGATTTTTGTAAGGAAAATTGTATTTTGTTGCTATCTTTTCCACCACACACTATGAATCACTTTCAACCATTGGATGTGTCAGTCTATGGCCCCTTTAAAACGTTTTATAATAATTTAGCTAGTGGGTGGATGGACACACATCCTGGTATACCAATATCCATCTATGATATACCGTTATTAGTGAAAGAATCTCTCCCATTAGCAGCAACTCCAAAAAATATAACATCTGGATTTACTAAAACTGGTACATGGCCATTAAACAGGAATGTGTTCATTGATGAAGATTATTTGTGCTCTGAAGTTACTGATAGACATAGATCATTTACTGCTGATTCAATAAATGATACTGTTGCTATAAAACTGTCAACAATTAGTCAACCACAATCAACCACTGCAGATAATAATATTGATCATACTTTAATTCAACATCTAACTCCTAATACACCACAATGTGTACAACCATCTACTAGTGGTCATACTATAGTAACCCCTGAAGACATAAGACCTCTACCAAAAGCAGGTGAAAGAAGAAACAATCGTAAAAGAAGGAAAATGAAGTCTAAAATTTTAACAGATGCCCCTGAAAAGGAAAAGTTGAGACTAGAACAAGAGGCTCGTGATAAGAAAAATAAGAAAAAAGACAACATTTGAGCAAATTTGTGTGTGCGTTGTATTTTGAATTTTGAGGAACACGCGTGCGTCAAAAATTAAACATGTTTGGACCGGGCGAGACATGCTTGTGCGTTGCGTACAACGCACACGATCCGAACGGTTGTCGGTCTCCGGGTCAAGATCAAACGAATTTGTGTTGTGCGGGCGGTCAGTTTGGACGACTTTATTTTATCACGCACATTTTGTTACGCACGCGGCGCGCTCATAGTGAATAGTACAAGATATTTTTTCAATCATAAATTCAATTTTATTTATCAATGGAGTGGTGCCAAGATGATTGTCTCTTGCTTATACAAGAGTACGAAAAACGTACTCTGTTATGGGATTCAAAAGACCCATATCATTTTTTAAAAACAAAAAAGTATGATGCATGGTGTGAAATAGCGAAAGAATTGAACACAAACCATGATGAGGTTAAAAAAAAATGTCAAGTTTGTTAGGAAGTTTTAGGAGAGAGAAGTCTAAAGGAAAAAAATCAATTGGAACAGGGAAAGGTACGTACTATTTTACATAATTTTATTATGGTAAGGTTATGAATAATAGTATAATGTAGTTGTTTGGGCCACCGGTTATTTACTAGCATTTGACCGGACCACTACTTAAAAATATGGCGTTCAAATTTGGACGGGATAGGTGACCAATAATTTGTATAAATAACAATACTTATAAATATAAATAATACGGCAATAGTATATAAAATGGCACGACTACTGTGCATACGTTGCACGGTGAAGACGTCTCTTCCCGAGCGTGACTCAAAACAATAATAATTCGTGACACAAACAAAATAATAACACTTGTTACCGGTCGGCACATACGCCGCGGCAGGGCAAGGTATCGGCGGCGACGGTGGCTGCTATCAACTGAGGCTGGAACGACGTCGATGGCACACAGGTGAACGGGGGGTGACGGCAGCGATAATCAGCAACAGCCGGGCGGCGTCGACCAGTGACGAGGTTACGCCGAATCGCAAGACCAGATTACGCAACTTGTACGCACCGGCGACAACGGCGATGTTACGTAATATATATGGATATATTACTATACGCGACACTGATGCACGAAAACTGCAGCCACTCGCGACAAATCATACGCGAGCGAAATAATAATATAATGTGCGCGTATGCACTTACGGCCGTCGCGCGATTGAAATAACAATATAAGATGCGCGGACACTGGCGACGAGCACGCGACACAGGCAATGGTTGCGCGACGGACAAACGCACGACTATACTTTTCGACGTCGAAAACAGGAACAACGGCGTCGAGCACACAAATGCACTACTCAACGCAACAACAAATTAGACTAGGCGAGCGTCTCGTATGAGAAAGACGACGGTAACACCAGCACCACGAGATTGTGGCTAAGCGGCACCAAAAACAACGGCCGACGTGACGGACGCACGGTCTACTCGCGTGGAACGTACGGCAAAGACGAAAGTTCTAGGTCGCCGGCGGCGGCTCGGCTGGAGTCCGGTGTCCACGGGTTGCGCGATGCGCCGTCTCGCGGACCGGTTGCCAAAGTCGCGATAAAAACGGCGGCAATTTCGAACAGTAGTAGTAATAAGTAATAATAGTAAAAATATAACATAATAGTGCTTTTATACACAACTACATTTATTAATATTTTGTTTTTATTTAAAAGTATTAACCATCAAACATTGTTTTTTATTTTATTACATTTTGTTCATTGAATTAAACATATTTATTGTTAAAGCGCTAGACAAGTGTATATTACAAAATGGTTTGCTTTCAAAAATATGTTATTTTTAGAAGATAAGGATCAGCCTAGACCAACTTTAAGTACAGAAGTTGTAAGTACAATAATAAACTTCATACTAATTTAAAATATAAATTTATAAAGATAAACACTTTTACACTGCATGACATTTTTTTTTCGCTAAAAAAATTAAATGTTATATAGTTCCATTGAATAATTATAGGAAAAATCATAAAAAAAAAATAAAAATATTTTTTCCCGGTAGAACTAAGGATTTAAGTGTATAATGCATATATGCACTTCCGATACCTAATCGGAAACCCGATTGAATTACCTTCATTTTCGTGTGAATAGGTACTATGATAAATATAAATATTAAAACACAACGTCAATATGATTATGATACTAATTATACTTTATTTTACTTCTTAACTTTTTATATACCTATACTTTGAATTTGTATTTTTTATGTTACCTAACTAAGAACAATGAAAATCAACAAAACAGTTTCTATCGTTATTGTAACATAAATAAACACAACATTTAGAACATTTTGTAAACGACTGAAATTTGCATTTTGGCATTTTGCATATCCGTCTTTGCTGTTCATAGTTTGGCCAATGTTCTAGACAATCTCTTCTTATCTCATCAAACGGTGCAGATGGTGTTTGTGTTCGTTTTTTTTTAATATTTTCATGTATTTCCAATGAACCTGAGGGCCTGCCTTTTCCTCGTTTGGCGATTCCACTTTGCATAAGAGTTACAGATAAATGTTCTCGGAATTTGGCCAGTTGCATTTTGTTGCCAGTAATTTTTTTGTACATTAGCCATGAATTCACGACCGTCATATCTAATAAGTGATAAAATATTTTTATGTACCATTTTTTTGATCTCATTATTATTCTGTACCGTCCTATCAATGAATCCATCAGATCAACACCGCCCATGTGCTTATTATAGACTTCGATAATTTTTGGCCTCTCAACGTCTACATTTTTTTTTTTGTTTTTTATCGTATCTACGTACTTTGGTTGGTTCGAGGGCGCCAATGAAAGTGGAGGTAACATTTACAATTTTATTGTCTTTCCACGACACTGTTGTAATTGGTACACCATCAACTACTGTTAAACATTCATCATATGTTCCTTGAGGTTTTTTTAGCATTTCTTTTTCAGGCATAAGCGCTATATCGGGAAATCTATTCCTCCTAAACGTCCCTCCTGTGTGTATACCTAATTTTTCTAAGTACACCATAACTGGAATTGACGTATAATAATTGTCGAAGCATAATTTATGGTGTTCATTTCTCGGTATCACTCTCGAAAGTCTAACTACGACATTACCTGTTGCACCTAAGTCAGGTTCAAGCATTTGCTGGCGTTCTACAGAATTGTTTTCGTTACCCGTGTAAATTTCAAAATTGTAGGCGTAACCTTTTACTCCACTGCAGAGAACAAATAATTTATAACCCCATTTGTGAGGTTTAAGAGGTAAATATTGCTTCATATACGAACGCGCCTTTGTTGGGCACAACTGTTCATCTAGAGCTAGAAATTCGTCAAAAGGCACAGAAGAAAATTTTGCTTTTAGTAATTCAACAATCGGACGGATTTTGAACAGCCTATCACGGTCTACGTGGTTTGGAGGGAGGTCTAAATTATTATTATTGAAATGTAGAAATCTTTTTATTCTTTCGAAATGATTTACGCTCATGCAGTTCTTTATAGGTATATTTCCTAAGTTATCTGACCAATATGATCTCGAGTTTGGAACATGGTTAACGGACATCATAATAAGTATTCCAAGAAATCTTTGTAATTCAGTTTTTGAGAGGATAAATGGCTTTGAAGGGTCAACTTGCGTGCTGTACAGTTCTGTTTGTTCAGTTATTATTGATAATAGACAGTCGTCGAAAAAATAATTAAAAAAATCTTTAGGCGTTTCTAATTTTTTTAGTTCATGTGGCATTGGAAATTCAGTTTTAAATTTTATAAACGACTCATTTTGTGTAAAATTACCTTTTATCCATGTTGGTCGAACAACTCTTGTCTTAGTATGCAAAATTGAATTTTTTACCTGTTTTTTAGCAGCATTTTTATCACAGCGAGTAATCCTTGTACGTTGAACGCGCATTGTATTTGTAGATGTTTGTACAAAATTTACATTTTGCGACGAAGGTGGTAATGGTGAAGTTTGAACTTGTACAGAAGAATCAGAAGTTGATTGATCGGAAACATTTTCATTTTCAACTAAAAAATATTCTGGAAGTGTAAAAACATCATTGTCTTCTTCTCTAACACGCACGACAACACGGTCTTCGCGAGGAGTTACAGTTTCCTATAAAAATTATGATTGCAAAAATGTGCGCTCCAATATAAAATGTATATTTATTATTTACCTCATTTATATTTTCATCGTCACTTAGCTCAAAACCATCTGCATACTCGTCTTCACTTTCGATTGGTATATTTAAAAACGTTTCGATTTCATAGTCGTTAAGAGCCATATTTAAAAAAAATTTAAAAAACCGCACAACAGTTACATACAATATAAAACATACAATACAAACAGACAATAGTAATATAAAATATTATGGTCACAAGGAACAAAAGTTGCTGATACTACTAGCCAGTCAGGACCAGTACTGCATAGTAGTGCAAATATGCACGTCAAATATAAGCGACTATAATAGATTGTTGACGTGAAAAACATTGTTTGTTTATGAAATGCCTCAATTACCATATGTCATAATAGCTAAATATAATTTTTCTGATAAGCCGATACTATTTTTAACCGTGTAACAACACGTTCAACATTGGATGATGGAGCATAGTTTAGCACATATAAAAAAATATACTTTTAAAATAAATTTAAAATATGTGCTGCCATCTACCGTTAAAATTTTACGAAAAACTAATTTTTAACTGATTTGAGCAAATGACCGCCAGGTTTTCATTAGCTTTAAATGAACATACCTTCACCATCACAACCATCACCATACATAACCATCTAATGTTATAATGCATATATGCCCTTGTATGCAGTGTAGGGTTAAGGACTTTTCAATCAATCGTAGGTATACAAGTGCTCTTATCAGACATATTAATTTGCTTATTGTATATTATTTACATGTTTTGTTGAAACTTATTTTTATGGTTCTATAAGACATATACTTTTTCGTTCTATTTATAACTTAATTATAATATTTTAAATTAATAAGTATTCATTTGAGAGACAAATATTAAAAAATACTCTATGCATGTTTGAACTGCCACGAAATTGCCCCATTTGTAGTAAAGTAATCAGAAAAATCATCTCTTATTTCTTTAGCTAATTCTGTAGATCTGCGTGGAACATTTTTAATGGGATGTAGCGAAAAAAGATCTCCCGAATCATTTCTCCAACTTCCAGAAACTATATCACCATTAAGCTCTTTATCCAATGTTGTAGGTGCCACATACGTATTTTTCGATAATGTGCTGTTTCTTAAAAAATTGTGCAAATGTACTACTGCCATAACCATAATTTCAGCTTTATTTGGTTCAAGTAATAGAGGTTTTCTTAACACTCGAAATGTAGCGGACATTATCCCAAATACGTTTTCCACTATTCTTCGGGATCGACTGAGGCGATAATTAAAAATCCTTTGTCTTGATCCAACTGGGTGTAGTCCTGAATATGGCTTCATTAAGTTTTGTGTCAAAGGAAAAGCCTCATCCCCTAAGAATACATAAGGTATTTTTTTATTTTTTCCTGGTGAAGTGGAATGTGCAGGTAAATTCAAACTATTGTTTTCGAGTTTTTTGAATAAATCACTATTACGCAAAACTCCTCCATCCGAGATTCTACCTTGACATCATATTATTAGCATATAGAAAATTATACTCGGCATCTACTAAAGCCAATAATCCTATACTGAAGAAAGATTTATAATTATGAAATTCACTTCCACTATTAATAGGAGCTTGAAGCACAATGTGTTTTCCATCCATAGCTGCTAAGCAGTGTGCAAAATCCCATAAAGTTTCAAATTTTTCAGATACTGTTAACAATTCATCCGGATTATCCGGCAACTGAAAATTAAAAACTTTTTATTTTTATTTTAAACTTAATGAAAATTGGAATTTTATGTATTTTGTTTAATTTGTAGTTATTTCTTGTCATTTAAAAAGTTTAATATCATAATATGTTATATTGTAATATTAACAAATAACGTAATATGTTTTGGGGAACCCATACTAAAGTCATGTCCAATTTAATATTCCAAACACACTATGTAGTGCACTACTATAAAAATAATAAAATAATAATGGTATGACGTGCAATATTTGTAAAAACCTACCAAAAAATGCATAACAATGATTATAAAAAAATATTTTAATGTAAACAATAAAATAAATAAATATTTTAACAAGTATTAATTTTAATTTATAGAAAAAAGTAATGTCGAAGATTTAGACGAATCCATATTTGCCCAACAACCTATTCCTTCCGTACCAGAATGGTGTGACGTAACTTACAACAACCAAAAAAATATCGTTTTTAATAGCATTCCCGGGTTAAAAATCGATATTTTGCCTAATGCAACGGTTTGGGATTATTTCAACTTGTTCGTTACTGATGAAATAATAGATTTAATGGTGATACTAACAAACCGAAATGCTGATGAAATACTTAATGGACGGAGAATAACTAAAGCCAGCCGATATTCAAAATGGACCCCTACTGACTCGGATGAAATTAAATTATTTTTGGGCTTACTTTTATGGATGGGGTTGGTGCCATTGCCCAGTATAAAAAAATATTGGAGCGTTAAAACTAGGTATAAGAATCACGTGCCTAGTAAGATTATGTCTAGAAATAAATTCGAACTTTTATTGAGGTTTTGGCATTTTTCAAATAATGAGGAAGCTCCGGAGAATGATAGAATTTTCAAAATCAGAAATTTAGTAGTTAAAATTGTTGATAATTATCAAAAAACATTGGAACCTGATAGTATGATATCAGTAGATGAAACAATGATACCATTTAGAGGATGATTGAAATTCAAACAATATATTCCAGGTAAAGCCCACAAATATGGCATACAATTATTTAAACTTTGTGGAACTGACGGATACACATATAATATTCAAATTTACGCAGGAAAAACTCAAACTGAAGGAAAAGGTTAAGGATGCAGAGTTGTTTTAGATTTGTGTGACCAGTATTTAAATATTGGTAGAACAATTATTACCGACAATTTTTATACGTCAATAGTTCTTGCAAATGAACTTTTAGCAAAAGATACAAATTTAATTGGTACATTGAGATCAAACAGAGTGAAGTTATCAGAAGTCACAAAAGCAAAATTACCTGGTCAAATTGTAGGGAGAGAAAATTCTAATGGAATAGTTGTTGCAAAGTGGCGTGACAAACGAGACGTAACAGTGCTATCAACATGTCATAATTTGAATATGGTGGACAAAAAAATAGAAAAAATGAAGCTATAGTAAAACCAAAAATTATTATTGATTAGAACGCTGGAAAGGCCGGGATAGATTTATCCGATCAGTTGTCAAGTTATAGTAGTCCTGTGAGAAAATCTATAAGATGGTATCGATGGTCTACCGCACAGATGTAGTAAGTGACATTTTTTGAGAAAATGAGTTAAGTACTCTATAAAATTCTTCATTTAATTTTCATATAATGTACAAATGGTGTATGTGTATGTTTAATATTTTATCCAATAGATGGCATTGTTGTTTGGAGTAAGTACTGTGGTTTAAAAACGTACCGTGTTCAAATGTGGTATACTCACTTACAACAAAAGTATTTTAAAGGTGGATTCACACCTCGTCGTGTCGTGTAGTGTCGTGTATATTTTCAGTGCTGTGATTGGCTTAACCACGCGGTTAGACTTGGTTAATTAATGGTATTCTGCCAGATTCCACTAGTGATACCATGACGTTCCCACATATACCGCGAAGTTGAATATATTCAACTTTTGATCGTGTGGTTAGTTATGGTTATTATTATTAATATTATTTTATGATAGTAAAATGTTATCATTGAACAAAAACGAAAATAAATTATAATTTAAATTTCAAAATACAAAAAGTGAACTTCTCATTATTTTATTTTTGCTAGTTGCTCCGTGTTCGTGTTGCTACTTGACAGAATTTAACGAAATGGTGTTTGTTATAGTAAGTTTATTTATAATTTGTACGGTTTTAATTATTTTACTTAAGAGGACACTATACGCCGAGATGGGGGCACATCTTCCAAATTCATTATCTGTGATAGTGGAATTAACCTCAAAATTCTTTTTTATCAGGATGTATACGATCAATTGATACAATCAATTCTATCAATACTATCACATTTTAGTTGATATTCGAAAAAAAAAACCGGGAAAAAAAGACCTGAAATAAAATCCCCGAAAAATATTATAATTAAATAGAATAAAATCTATTTAGTCATGAACTTTAATTAGAATATGTATGTACGTATTAATATAATAAGCCATTGATTTCTATATAGTACCAAATATATACCAAATATTTTGTATGCTTACAACTTCCAGTTCCATTCAGGAGATTGAAAAGGCGTTTGTGGAGTAAGTATGTCTAATTTCTATACAAATAATTATTAATTACGTTTTTGCATCATAAACATTTCTTTTATTACAATTTATAATTACGATCTTATAGGGCAATTCAGGTGGTCCAATTCATATAAAACACAATCATTACAAGTGAATGTATAAATTTATTTAAAAATAAGAATAACAACATTTAGAGAGACGTTAATCACAAATTAAATTAAGCTGTTAAGACCAGAGCAGCCTCAGCTACTCACAATCTAAACTACTGTACAATTTATACTATAGAAATATACATTATTTAAATTTACTGTTCAAATTGTCTACCGCTTATTTCAAAATCACCATCCTTTGGACTGACTACAATATTATTTTAAAATTATAGCCAACAACTTTCCAAACTGTGTTTAAAATTTCCATGTGTATTTTTATATAGGTATTGACAAAATGAGATACCTATGTCCTATAATTATAAAACCTTATCTTGGAAGGAATTTCTGGATCATACTATTATTATACAATCAGGGACTGGAACCTTATGGATTTTTACGGTTCTGGTTCCGGTTCGGTTCTTAAAAAAAAATATATATTGGTTCCGGTACCGATTCCGGTTCTTAAAATTACAAAATAAGGGTTCCGGTTCCGGTTCCGGTTAATTCTGGTTCTTACCGGTTCTTAAAAATGAGTTTTTTCAAACAATACTTTTAGCTTATTAGATAGATTTTTTACTCATACAATCATAACTTGGCCCAGTTTTGTAAAATATAGGTACTTTTGTATTGTATTTAAATACAGATACAAATACTACGCATGTATTTAAATACTTTTTACAAATACTTATTACTTTTTAGTTAATATAAGTCGGTTTGCAAAATTAATTTTATAATTTCTAATTTAAAATAGTGTAATGTTAGTAACGACTAACGTTATTTGTAATGTAATATTAATCTAGATATTATTAGAACTTTTTGAACCTCCTTAAATTTATACTAAAAAAATGAAAATTAATAAAACTTGTTATAAAATAGTTTTGAAGTCCTTTATTATTAGGTAGGAAGGTATTAAAGAATTAAACAGTCACAAGAAGCAGAAAACAAACAAAATGTGTGTAACAATAAAACGCATACCGAAGACTTTATTAAACAAATTCAACAACTTTTTTAGTAAAACATAATATTTAAAAATATATTTAAGTAGACTGATACTCCTTATAGTCTATAGATTTTTGTTGTTCTTTTCAAATACCATGTTTGTACGTACGAGTAATTGGTTTTCTAAATTTTTAGCTGAAATGTTACACCTATACGGAGATAACACAAATTTCAAGCCAGAAAATAGTCTTTCTACACTAACTTGGGTTGCTGGAACACTGAATACGACATTTGAAAGCTCAAAAAGTTCTGGATATACTAATTTTTTAGATTTCCAAAATTGAAGAATATTTATTTTATGGCACAATCTTTTTTCTTCAATACTAAATGATTTTAAAAGTGTCTCGATTTTGGTTCCAATAGTTTCAGTTTGAGAATTTGATAAAGTGCCAAAATCAGAAGACGTAGATTCATCATTAACTTTGCTTCTAAGATATATTTCAAGATCATCTATGGGGTCTGTTGGACTATTATGATCACTTGCATTATGATGGCACTCAAGGTTTATTGAATTAACATCTTCTTTATTCAGTTCCATTTGTTTTAAACAAATCCAAATGTTGGTCAAGTGTCGAATTGCAGTAGCTGACTGTTCTCTGTTCAACGTAATATTATATCGTGGATCTAAAAAAATAGCTGCAAGTAAGACTTGGTTATTCAAAATAATTTTTTCTCTATTGGTCATTAACTGTACTAATTTATTAGCAAAGTTTGAATTCAATACATTCGTTTGAATCTTACAGGAAATCCATGCCCCATAAAAATCTGTCATTGTTAACTGTTCAGTTTGTAGTTTTTTTGAACATACTTTTGCAGGTAATAGTGCTTTGGAGATTGTTTCAACTTGTTGCCAATCATAGTAACTTAAAGCAACTTTTTTTAACGTTTTGTCATTAACTGACATATTTTGAATAAAATCTTTTAGATATTGCAACCTTTCCAGCATATCATAAGTAGAATTCCAACGGGTCAAACAGTCTAATATAGGTGTTTTTAATTTTTCCTTTTTGATTAAATATACATAATTTTGATTGCGTAACTTCCGAACCAAACCTCTGACTTTGTTTAACAATTTTTGGATTGTATTATCTTTTAGACTATCTAATACAGCCAATTGAAGTGTATGAGCAACACAGCGGATACCTACGATAAAAAAATAAATAAATAAAAATAAGAAATTTAATTCTATCAAATCACATTTGTAACATTTAAATGTATTGTTGAAAGTTGAAACTATATAATATTATATTTACTGGTAAAAATTGAATTATCTCCAAGCTCTTGTAATTCAACATCATTTATTATTTGTTCAGACTGCTCAAACTGTACATCAATGTTTTCAATGTCTTCATTAAGTAACTCAAAAATTTGATCTTCATTTAATATATGAGAAGTTGAATCAGGATCAATATTATTACTGAAAATATGAATAAAATGAATAAAAATGAATAAATTATTATAAATCTAGTACTCTAGTTGTAACTTGTAATTATTGATAATCTACTAAGATAAGTATTTTATTAAAATCAATATATTTTACCTTATATCATCAATGTCAGACTCATCGCTAGAACTTATTTCTATTCTATTCTCATGGGCAGTTTCGTCCTCAATAATACTGTCATTAATTTCATCATCAATTTCATCAACAGGTATTTGCAAAGTTTCATTTTCAAGTAAACTTACAGCCTTCAACATGTTTGCTCCATTGTCTGAAGTTATTGTATATATTTGCTGAGGCTCAATGTTGAATTTTTTAACAACTTTAAGAATTACATCTTTTAGATAAGCACCTAAATAATTATTAAGTTAGATAATATAAGAAATTACATGAAAATAATTTAAGAGATTGTTAAATTACCTGTGTGTGATTCAGTTAGCTCAACAAGTCCAATAGTTCTAAGTTTAATACAACTATTTACAATATACTGTACATTTATTCCCAAAAATGCTCTATTACAACGTGTGACAGCATCAACTTTCAAAGAAATAAGTTTAGAGGAAACATCTTCCGATATTTGATTTATTATAAGTTGGGATTCGGAATGAACATATTTCCTAAAAAAACAGTAAATTAGTATAAAATTATAATTAGGTTCTACTTAGTATTCATAAATAAGAACTATTAAAGTTGTAAAAGTAAAAAGTTAACATGACTCACTTAATAGAACTCGAATTCAAAACTACACTATTTTGTATACTACTTAAAATTGGATTAATAATATTTTGAAAACCAGAGTCATCTAATATACTGTAGGGACGTCCGTTCACAGTTACTAGTTCAACACATGCATTGATTAATGTCTTCATATCAGTTTTTACTTTTATGCTAGGTTTCAAGAACTGATGTAAATCCATACAAGCAATTTTAATTGGTACATTGTCTTTGGATTTGTCAAGTTCTTTTGTTAAATATTCTTCATAAACGTCACTATGTTGTTTCAAATGCTTCTTAAGGTTTGACCCATGATTTCCCTTAAACAAAAAGTATTCAAGTTAATAAATTAAATATTTGAAAATTTAAAAGACCTACTAAAGCCTTAAATATATAATATTATACAACACAATCTTTTAATTTTTAATGCAGTAATCAAAATTTGATAAAATATTTAGTAAAGAATGTTGGTGAATATTTTACACATATTTAACATAAAGCCATTATATATTATAATTGCATAAACAAATAAAATATTTAATTAAAATCACAATAGTATTATGTGCCTACTGCATAATAAATACATTTTGAATCCTAGAAGGAAATAGTAAAAGATAAATGTTTTTAATAACAATTGTATTAGATAATTAATTGAAAAACATAGGTATAATAGGTACTTACTTTTAAATTTCCTGTACATGTTTTGCAAGTGGACAAATTTTCTTGCTTGTTGAAAAAAAAATATTTGTGTACAATGGACTTAGCAACACGGCCCATGTTAAAAAATATATTAAATGGGTAACAAATGAGACGTTTAGACTTCGGTATTGAGTAGTGAATAATCAAAAATATCTAGTCTATATTCGGTCGATGCCTAATAAGCAAAACATCTAATTACAGTATGACCACATGATAAATAAATCGTAAATTACTCGTATGTGTCAATGTGTGAGTGTGTGACTGAGTTGAGTCGTGGGACAGAGTTATAAATAACTATATAAATATTATTTCGTTGGTATTTTATAAAATATGTAAACATTCGTAGAAAAATACATCATTGTTATCGACCATTCTCGTTATATTATTATTACCAATGAAAAATGCAACCCGTATGGTGTATCGGTGTATGTGTATAAAATATAAATTAATCAGTGTCGGTCTTTCCTACAAATTACAATACGATTATTTCGAATTAATAACGTAAAATACCACATTTTATTATGTACAAAACAAAAATATTTCTATGAAAAATGATTATTTGATTACAACAAAATCCTATTTAAATAAAATGTTCAATTATTTGAAACACAGAACTTTTTCTTAGAACCGATAAGAACCTTAAAGAACCGGAAAATTTATTGCTTATTAAAATGGGGTTCCGGTTCTAACTCCGGTTCTAAGCATTGTGTAATATGAGTTCCGGTTCCGATTCCGGTACCTAGATTTTCTCCAAGAACCGGTTCCAGAACCGGTTCTTTCGGTTCCGGTTCCAGTCCCTGTATACAATATTATCGTATGTTCAATAACCATTAAGATTACACTATTATCCCAATTCCCAGTCACCATTGTGTCACTTTATAGTAGTGAGTAACATAATATATTGAATAAAACAAGGTAACATATAATTCTTTAAAGTATCTCCACTGCTCAATACGACAACACGTACCAGTGTTAATCTAAAAGATTGTTTAATTATAATAAAAACTATAGAGAATTGCAATGAAGATGTGTTAAATGACCATACATATACAGATATTGGTCAAATTGCAGTAGACAGACACATAGTTGATCACAATTATTATATAGCAAGTAAAAATGCTGTAATTTGTATTTATATTTTATAAAAATAATTGTTATAATTATTAATATTTATTAAGTCATTGATATTTAATTTTAATTAATTTTTTTCATTTTAGAAAACTTACAACGTAATCGCACATACACAATCATACCAGGAGTACACAATAACTCCAAAATATACATTGACAATTTTAATTATAAATATTATAAGAAAAGTGTTGTAAGGAATAAAATGTTAGTATATTAAACTTATCCTTTATATTTTAATAGTTATACTTAGATTCTGTCATAAGGTACTTGATTTGTGAAAAACAAAGGACTAAGAAAGCAGAACAATATTGTGCAGAAACCGCCATAATTAACATTAACAATCAAGGGAATCATTTAGATATTCAGACTGGTGGACATAACCATGGAGCTGTTGAGGTTGACATGGATATGCCATTCTTGAGGCAAACAGTAGGAAAACGCTCAACAGCAATAGGCGCTATGTCTCTGCCAATCAGGCAAATCTATAATGAAGAAATCATTAGGTAAAGAAACTTATATAATAGTCATAGGCGTAACTAGGGGGGGGGACTTGGCTAAGCCCCCTAACTTATATTTTAGCCCCCTCTTAATTTACTTATTATAAAAATGCTGGGACTGAAGCCCCCCATCCTAACTTTGAGGTCTGGTTACGCCTATGATAATAGTCACTAATAGTAGATAATTACCTTATACGTTTATACTTTTTAGTCATCCTCGTGGAAGTTGGGGATATACATTCCAACAAGCTCAGCTGAGGTGCAAAAGAATGCTGAACCGTCGAAGACCAAAAATTCCAGAGACAATTCAAGAATTTGTGAATCTATTGAATATGCAAGAACACAACCATTATTCTACAACTCTACAGGAACCACCATCAACATTTTTTCAACAGGCGTTAATTTTAGAAGGTGTATTTGTAGGAGTTATATTTGCCAATATTCAGTTTATCCACAGGTTTAGCGAGGAACTCCAAGCTGTCAATTCTGCAGGATGTGATGGCACCTTTAATACAGTTCCAAGTACATCTAAACAATTGAGAAGAGGTTCTTTAATGACGTTCCATGTTGTGTACAAAAATGTTGTAAGTTTACAAAAGTGGGCATTAACAATTTAAAAAGTTAAGTTACTTTTTTTTTAGAAGTAACTATTAACTTTAAACTTAAAGGATTTAACCCTTACTTTTTAGTCTTTCCCGATGGTGTATGCACTTTTGTGACCAGTGCCACAGAAGAAACGTATACAGAATTTTTTCAAATAGTCCGTCATTTACTACCATTAAATTATGGCAATTTAACAATTATTACCGACTTCGAGCGTGGATTGATGAATGCAGTTACAACAGTGTTTCCTGAAAGTCGGTTACAATGCTGCTGGTTCCATTTTTGCCAAGTGAAGAATACAATTTAACATTTAAGTAATTTCATATGCTTATAACACCTATATAATTACATTTTCCAGTCAATTGTACGATACTGCCACCGAAAAAATAATTTGGTATATGACCTTATCAAGACCAATGTTATAGCTGCTAATGTGTTGCGCATGGTAATGTATTAAATTATATTACCTATTTTTAAAATGAAAGTTTTAACAAACACCCATACTTTAGATATTAGCACTGGCCCATCTACCAGCTACTAGAGGTCATGCAGATTGTCAACAATTTTGTATTGAAGATGGCTTTAGAGAAATTGTAGCCTATATCCAGCAGTATCCAGACGTGTACAATCGCATGCAAACATTTTTATTTGAGTATGTTTACTCAAATACATAACTAATGATTCAGTTAAACATGAAGTTGATATAAATCTGAAAAAAAAAGATAAAAGCATTAATATCATACATTAATATTAATGCATAATAATGAAAAATTCAAAAATACATACATAAATTTATAGTATTATTTTAGTTTTTTTTTAACTATTAATATTAATTAATAGATACATACAAAATTTTTGGCTGAATCAAGTTGGACCAGCTTTTATTAGTGTCTTTGGTAGTGAAATAAGGACTAATAATTACTTGGAGTCCTTTCATAGCCAGTTGTTAAGGTTTTTTGGAAATCACCCAAATATCTGGGACTTTTTACGTAAGAATCTTTTAAGTATTGTTATTTCTATACAAATTAATTAAATTATATTAATTACTCTTTATTATTTATAGAGAAACTAAGAATATTAGAAAATCAATTCTTTGTAGAATTTATACAAGCCAGCAAAAACTTAACAGTACTTATTTTGTTTTTAAAATATTTTAACACTAAATAAATTATTAATATATATTATATACATACCTTATCATTATATATTTTATGTTTAGATCCGAGATCAAACTTCTAGAAGTGAACGGGCTACCAACACTCATATGTTGAAAAGAGCTATTGAGCAGCTTAATGAACAATGAACATGGCAACATTATTAGATGTCTTACACAAATGGGCCATGCTAATGATGGGTATCTGAGACGTCAGATTGGTCCTATTCCAGCAGATAAATATTTTTATTATTAATATTTTTAAAATGATGAACAATATTTTTGTGATTTATAGACGACAACTATTTTATATGTGGAACAATAACAATTACATTTATTTTAATTTTTTATAGTATAAACATCTATAGTTTTAGTTGACTATGACTAAAACACGTGTCACGAATTTAATTTACGAATTTAATTAATGTTAATATGTTATGTAATAATGACATAAACATAATGCTTATTGTTTAATATCATCTTCTATATATATAAAAATGAATGTATGTGTGTGTGTGTGTCCATATTACCATGGTTACCAAGATTTCATAATAATTATTATTATTTATTTCAATATAACTGAATTCAATTGCAACTATTATAAGAATTGCAACTATTAAAAGTTAATATGCCCAACAACAAACGATCGATAAATAGTCCCGCAGGTCAAGCACTTAAGAAGCGGGAAACACGAGCCGCGGAAACAGACGGTCAAAGAGAAGCCAGATTGAGGACCAACCGAGAACGGCAGTCCCGGGCCCGCTCATCGGAGACTGACGAGCAAAGAGAAGCCAGATTGAGGACCAACCGAGAACGGCAGTCCCGGGCCCGCTCATCGGAGACTGACGAGCAAAGAGAAGCCAGATTGAGGACCAACCGAGAACGGCAGTCCCGGGCCCGCTCATCGGAGACAGATGAGCACCGAGATGCAAGATTGGGGACCATGCGAGTAATGGGTGCTCGATCCAGACGAACCACCGAATTGAACCTTTGTGCACTACACTATGATGCCGATATTAATTACAGCACACACTCAAGCGTGGCCATCGGAATAATGGATGTACTCTGCATTTATTGTAGAGCATTTAAGTTTAAGAATGAAGCACCAGGAATGTGCTGTGCTCGGGGTAAGGTAAATTTGCCAGCCTTGCATGCACCACCCGAACCATTATCAACGTTGGTGGCAGGCGATACGAGCATTTCGAAACATTTTTTAACAAATATCCGTCGTTACAATTCGTGTTTCCAAATGACTTCATTTGGGGCAACGAATGTCGTGAGGGATAATTACATGCCAACATTCAAGGTGCAAGGTCAAATCTATCATCGAGCTGGATCATTATTACCCCTGCCAGATATGGAACCTAAATATCTACAAATATATTTCATGGGGAACACCGATGACCAAATCGACCAACGTTGTACCCACAATGCGGGCACGAGACGAGAAATTGTCGCTGCATTACAATCTCTATACGATCAACACAACGAATTGATCCGATTGTTTAGAATTGCCCTTCAACAAATGCCAGCTGATGATTACAGGGTTGTAATACGAGCAGACAAAACACCCCTCGGTCAACACGAGCGACAATACAATGCACCTACAATTGATGAGGTGGCGATCATTATGGTTGGAGAAGAATTCAACTCACGTGATATAATTCTACATCGCAGGGATGGAAACGTGCAAAGGGTCGCTGAAACTCATCGCTCATACGACGGATTGCAATATCCGATCTTATTTTGGCAAGGTGAAGACGGGTATCATTTCAACATTAAATTGAGAAATCCGCAAACAGGTGAGGAAACGAATACAGAGACTACATGAGCGAAGACTTTTTACATCGATTGCGTCCTTCGAATCAAGTTCCGGACGTTCAACTTTCACCCATCATGTATAACGAGGCATTAGTTGAGATTGAGGACATGTGTTTGGAAATCGTTAACAAAACACTGGTTCAACTGGGACTGCCTTCGCCGCATCGAGCAATCAACAGCCGTTTTGATCGAGATTTGCAACGAGAGCCACAGTTTGACGACGCCGAATTGGGTAGATTTGTTCAACAGAATCTCCCAAAGTTGGTTACAGAACAACGTATAGCGTACGACAGAATTATGCAGGCAATCACAAGTAATAGCGGAGGATTGTATTTCCTGGATGCGCCCGGAGGCACGGGCAAGACTTTCCTAATCTCAATAATTTTGGCAGCGATACGCTCCCAAAAAGATACTGCACTGGCAATGGCATCTTCGGGAATTGCAGCAACTCTTCTGGAGGGTGGGCGAACCGCGCATTCAACACTGAAATTGCCGTTGAACATACAATTCACGGAGAGACCAACGTGCAATATCACTAAAAATTCAGGAATCGGGAAAATCCTCCGATCATGTACGATCATTGTGTGGGACGAATGTACAATGGCGCACAAAAAATCATTAGAAGCCCTTGATCGCACCCTAAGAGATTTAAGAGGAAGACCTGAGCTATTATTCGGTGGTGCACTCATTTTGCTGTCCGGTGATTTTCGGCAAACTCTACCGGTAATACCACGTTCAACACCAGCAGATGAGCTCAATGCATGTCTCAAATATTCTGGTTTATGGCAGCACGTGCATAAATTGAGCTTGAAGACTAATATGCGGGTACAACTACAAAATGAGGCATCGGCAGATTTGTTCGCAAAACAATATTGTTAGATATGGGTAATGGAAAAATGGCCATCGATCAATCAACACAATGCATCGCATTGCCGGCCGATTTCTGTAAGATCGCGGCTACCGCGGATGAGTTAATTGCAAAGGTCTTCCCGAATCTGCCCCAAAATTACAGAAATCTTCAGTGGCTCGGTGCCCGGGCCATATTGGCAGCCAAAAACATCGATGTGAATGCTATCAATTTCAGAATTCAAAACAAAATTCCAGGCGATTTGAAAACTTACAAGTCCATAGACACTGTAACGAGTCAAGACGAAGTAGTCAATTATCCAACTGAGTTCTTAAATTCGCTTGATTTGCCAGGCATGCCACCGCACGTTCTATCGTTAAAAATTGGCGTTCCCGTCATTCTACTACGAAACATCAATCCACCACGACTCTGTAATGGTACCAGGCTTTCGGTAACGAAATTGATGAACAACATTATCGAAGCTACAATTTTAACCGGAAAGTTTAAGGGCGAATCTGTAATGTTGCCACGAATCCCAATGGTTCCTACGGATTTGCCCTTCGCATTCAAACGTTTGCAGTTTCCGGTGCGAATCGCTTTTGCCATGACCATCAACAAGGCTCAAGGCCAATCACTACAAGTGTGTGGCCTAAATTTGGTAAATCCGTGCTTCTCCCATGGACAGCTGTATGTTGCCTGCTCCCGCGTCGGGAGCCCGAATGATTTATATGTGTACGCACCAGATGGTTATACGAAAAATATTGTGTATCACAATGCACTTATGTAGATGGCAAGCATAAACTAATAAAGAACCATTTAAAATGCTTTTTTGCTTTTTTAATTTTTTAACATATTTAGGTTAAAAAAGATTCATATAGAGTAGGTATTTTTAATGGGCAACGAGGTGCACGGGGTCAGCTAGTTGATTATAAATACTAGTATTTTCAATATTATATTATATCAATTTAAAATATATAAAAGCCACGTTGGTACAACTGAATCATTTTATTTATTATTTTTTGATGTTGGCAATAATGTTCTTCCAACATGTTATCAATAATATTACATTTTGGAAGAAGTGTTCTACGCCCGTTATACGCCTTTACGCGCGTGGCACTGTGTTGTCTTACAAGTGAGTAAACATAGCAAATTTACACCGTTCACACTTACTATATGTATAGTTAATATATTTTACTTATTTTTTAGGGAACATTCTGCTTCAAGTGCAACATGTTTATTGTAAACAGTACTACAAAACATAATTGTGTTCAAAGTGGGTATAATGATTATGAATTTAAATTTAAGTAAGTAAGTATGAGGTATAATATTATTTTTGTTTTAGATGAAAATGTATATACTTTAAAGCCTGCTCCTAAAAATGTGGCTAGTAATATCCCTGTTGTAAAAAAAAAATTCTACAACACCAGTCAGTAGTAGTTCATTTCCGTGTCCGGTCGTTTCTTCTGTCAATAAAGAACCAAGAACTAAAAATTTTAGAAGAACTAGTTTGTTTGATGTCTCTGAGGATGAAGAAGTTACTACCGTTGACACCGAAACAGGTATGAAAGCTAAATCTTAAACTACATGACTATTGTGGTAAAAGGACTACATAACAAAAATGTTTATTTTGTTTTAATCTGCCACCCCATATCGCTGCCTAGATAAGTACTTATGCTAATCGTAATACAATGTATTTTTACTATAGATATACTTGAATTAAACAAAGAATTTTCAAATGCTGATTCTGAAAACAAATATCGAGACAAATAAGGACTTACTCAAGATGAAACAACTACATTAGTTTCATTCATAGAGATAAGTAAACCACTGTGGAATCACAAATTGTCATTGGGAGACAGATCTGAAGTTGTTAAGAACAATTTATGGAATGAGATATTTGTGCAGTTTGAAGGTAAAGTTATATTAGAATGTTTACTAAAAATATAATTTAAAACAAAGATTTGTTTTTAAACCTGTATTGTATCTATATTATATAACAAGTTGTAAATGTATGTTTATTCATCAGCTTTTTCTGTTTTTGGTGTAGGGAAGTACTATACTTAATTTGAAAAAAACTTGGAAATATATCCGTGAAAAATACACAAGGGAAAATAGACTAGGTGTAAGTGGTTGTGAAGGAGGGAAGAAAAAAGAATGGGTTCATTTTAAAAATTTAAAATTTCTGGATGATGTTTTAACTGTTCAAAAACGGTAAATGTTAATTCAATACAAAACACGTCTATTTTGTTAATTATAATATTAAAAAAAAATTGTATAATAGCTCTATAGATAGCATTGGGTCTGAATTAGATGAACATTGCTCCCCCGATTGCGCCCCAAAATCCTCTAAAAGTAAGAAAGTAATTGTTATAATTTACGAGTATTCTGTCTTATACTAATTATTCAAAATTGTATTTAAACAGGATCTTTGGTAGAAACTCATAAGGCTCGTTAATAGAGGAACTAAAACAAAGCAGACCGATTCCTCCCAAAGAAAATATAGTCCAAAAATCACCAATAAGTGAAGAAGAAAAATTTAGTGTCTACTTGGCTAGCATACTAACAGATATTCCTAGACAACGCCAAATAATTTTGCAAGCTAAAATTATTGCTCTAGTTGCAAAAGAATTAGAAGATTAACATGGTTTTGTTAACACATTTTGTACAATATTCGAGTATACTATTGACAGTTACATTAATTATGTTTTATTAAGTTTAATTTTGTTATGTTTTATATTATACAACTATTATTATTAACTAATAATTCTACTTTTGCTACACATAAAGATATGTTTTTTTTTATTGTTATTTTCCTAGATTAGTATTAAGTCTTGTTATCTAATGAATAATTTATTATATTCACAAAGTTGTCTTTAACATAAATGAATAATATTATGTTTAATTAAAAGTGATATTTATTTGTAAACTGTGTAATATGTAAGTATACTATTGTCAGTGAAATTACGTTTTGTTTTATTAAGTTTTCATTTTGTTATGTTACATAATATACAACTGCTATTATCAACTAATTATTCTACTATTGATACACATAAAGATATGTTTTTATTGTTATTGTTTAGGATTAATATTAAGTTATCTAATGAACAATATATTATAATAATACAATATTCATATGGGGGATATGAAGCGCATAAAAAAGTGTTGTCGGCGGTATGTATGGTAAAATCCAAACAAAGTCCCAAAATGATTTAGGATTACTATACTTCAATGTTGCTGCATACTATGCAAAGCATTTTTATATAGGTGCTTAAATTCAAATTTACATTGCGCACGCAGTCTGCAGATTATATGGTTGGACTGGCTCTTCAAACAGTCCCGGGCTGAACAATCCATTTATGAAACCGGCCCACCGTATAGTATTTCATATAGTTGGTGAGATTTTTTTTTTTAGGTCTATTAGCTTACTCAAGAGTCAAGACCCATCGAGGAAAGCTGAAGTTTTGAAAGATACTTAATGGAACAATTAATTAAATTAATTATATAAATACATAAAAAATGTATTAATATTAGCAATTTAAATATTTAAATATTGAAAGGGCACAGAACCTTCCCCTGCAAAATAGTCCGTTAATTTAATGCGTGTGTTTTTAGCAATGATATCATAACGATTGGACGACATTTGACCGACTGGATGTAAACCACTATATGTTCTGACATTCTTTGATTTCGGGATTGACCCTCTCCATTAAATGCAGTTGTAACACAATTGTGTAAACCTGTAATACATAATTTTACAAACAATAACGACATTTTAATTGGCTTACGCTTGGTTTCTTTTATAATTATTGTAAGCAAAACTTATGGACAATCTTGTATTATATTTTAAATTCTTAGCTTTAAATACATAATATTATATTACCTATTGCAGTTTCTTTCATTTTTATAAAGTTGTGAAGAACCACAGTAGCTTTAATTATACCATTTACAGTTGCTTCACTAGCAATGATCACTTTACTAAAAATTCTCCATCTTGCCACAAGAATACCAAAACAGTTTTCAATACAACGCCTTGCTCGGCTCAACCTAAAATATGAAAATCTATAGTAAGAATAGGTGCTGAGAAAGTAAAATAGGTCTTTTACCTATAGTTAAAAATTGCCAATTTCAAAGGTAATTTTGATGTTCCTCGCCCTGGGTAAGGTCTCATTAATGAGGGAAGTAGTGGGAATGCTTCATCAGCTACAATATAAAAAGGAAAGTCTCCAGAGTTGGTGCTTATTGCTGTAGGTTTTGGAAATAATTGATCATTGTTAATAATTTTTTTCCCCATTTCACAAGCTTTAAAAACGCCTCCGTCACTACACCTGCCCGGCATTCCTATATTCACACAAGTAAAATTGTAATTTGCATCACATTTGCATCATATTTTGTATTTATATTTATGAATTTTATACTTGGTGGACAACATGTTTCCCATCAAGAGCTCCTACACAATGAGGCATTTGCCATTTACTTTGAAACTCATCAGCAATTTTAATCCACCCATCTTCATTAGGAGTGAACAATACCTGGGAACATATGCATCAATAGGAATTTGCTTTTCAAGATAGTTATTTTGATACCTCCAAAAACTTCTAGTATTTTTTAATTGATTAACAAATAACAATGATTATATGTAGAGAAAGTTTAACCATTATGTAAATAAATTTGTAAACTATAACCTATACTACTAATAATATGTTTCACTTACATCATCTTTCAATACATCCCACAAAATGTTACAACATTCCAATATAATTTTAGAGACTGTTGATTTCCCCACGCGAAAATCATACATAATGCTCGTCATGCTTTCCCCTGTAGCTAGATATCTTTTTTTTATTAAAATAAATAAATACATAGATATCAATGTTTTATTAAGTTAAATTTATGTAATACTAACCTCAGTGTCATTGCTAAAATTTCTCCTACATTTAGTACATCAATTCGAGTAACCTTCCGTTCAAGACTTGGTCCTATCAGCATTAAAAGTTCTTCAAAAGTTGATGACGACATTCTTGTGAAATTAAAAAAGAGGTCTGAATTCGAAAGTTTATGTTCACTTAACATTGTAGCATAATGACTATGGACTAAACGTTCACAAAGTAATGGACGTATCCTCCATCTAGATTATAAACAATTCACACATTACACATGCTAGAAAACTATATTGATAACTAGGCCATTTGGCTCAAACTTACATACATTATCTGTACCTACATTCATATATAATATAATTGTATACTATTTATTAATTATCAGATAAATATAGTCATTAATCACATTATAAATATTTTAATTCATTTAACTACAGTAAATAAAAACCCATTGATACTTGTATCTCTTTTTATAATAATTATAACACAGTAGTGCAGTACAATAATTAATATATTATTAGACTTAAGTAAATAAATATTTACCTTCTATTAACATTTGATAAAACATCTTCAAGTGAAAACAATAAACATGAAATAACACAAACTTTTCTCCTTTGCACTTCGCAGTTGTACTCATAAACTGCTCTATTGTACAACTGTTGGTCCATATTGCTAATTATAGACTAGTTAAAAATTTTAATGAAGTTATAACAAAAAAGTAAAAGTGTAGTAACTGATTCTGTGGTTGTATTGTTATTTTTATCGTAAATATCAGAATTCAGTTTCAATATTCTGCAATCTGCATAGTAAATTAAAAAAGCCCGCGGAATATCAAATTGATAAATAAACATATTGGTTACGTCATGTATACAGGAAAATACACGACACGGTATAGTACGAGATGACACGACACTACACGGCACGACGTGGTGTGAATCCAGCTTAACAGTGAAATAATATTGGTAGCACAAATGTTGCAAGTGCTCACTTACCACATTTCTATTAACATTTAAAAACTTGGTTTCTGTTATCAATAATCAATTATTATAGTTATTTATAAATAATAAATACAAGATATTTTTACTATAATTATATTAATGTAATGTAGTTATTGTTGTTAAGTGTTGCTGTTGTGATAATGGTTGTTGTTGCTGTACTACTGGCTGCTGCTGCTGTACTGCTTGTTGTTGCTGTTGTTGTTGTTGATGCGGTTATGGTTGTTTGGCAGCTTGTGTTGTTGGAATCCAGCGCCGCCATTCTGGATTCGATTATTGGTTTTCCGATTCATTGTATTTGCAAGGCTCGACGCATTTTCTTGCCTTCTTGCCAAAGTTGTCGTGATAAAAATAATAATTATTGTCACCCATTTTCCACTTGTTAAACGTTGCACGTGAAGACGAAAGTGAACGTTGTTTTGCACGATTACTGCTTTCAGACCGTGAACGGTTATTGTTACGGGTACTTATTAAATTTAGTTCATTAACCTCTTTGATTAACGTTTTGAGTATTTCACTAGTGGAATCAGATACCGCGTTAATCACCACACGTTGCTGGTCAATTTCAGAAATCTTATCTGCTAATTTAGCTAGCTCCTCGATGGTACTTGAGCTCATTGCCAGGCAAGACTGTGTTGCTATTGGTAACTGTTGTAACCATAACGTCTTTAACAGTTGTGCACTACATGAGGTACCACCCAGTCGTTGCATCTCATTTAACAGCATGGATGGCTTTTTATCACCGAGTTGCATATCACCAAGTAATTTGCGTAGTTTTGATTCCTGACTGTCCGTGTACAGTTCAACGAGTAGATTTTTCAACTTGATATACTTTTCAGCGACTGGTGGGTTTTGTACAATGTCTGCTACCTGTGATAGGATTTCAGTGTCGACGGCACAAATTATATGGTTATACTTGGTCGTGTCGTTGCTGATTCCGGCTAAGTCGAACTGCGCTTCGCCTTGCGCGAACCAAATCATCGGATCACCCTTCTAAAATGGTGGTACTCGTACTGCGACGCGGTTGACAAACGTGTTTTGCTGTGTGTCGTCGTCCTTTTTGGTTGCTTGATTTGTAACGTCGGTCATCTTGATAAGTAAACTACTCGTTACGGTTCGTTTTTTATTCGAGGTCACCAATATAGGTACTGGTTCATAAAAGATACCGAAAAATGATATTAAGAAATATTCTTTTTATTTTAATAATAACTAATAATTAACATACTTATCATTAATTATCGGGAGAGTTACAAAATCGTAATTTTTACATGAATGAATCACTTTTATTCTTCTTGGTTAGTTATCATTGCAGTAATACCAACTCTCACTACAACTTAATACAATTCTCTATAAATAATATTAATATGATAACTCATTGTAGATAATAATTATCATATTAATATTATTATAATTATTAGATAACAATAGGTAATAATATTATAATACTTAACAAATGTAAGCATTCTAATTTATTACATACAAATGAGTAGAGCACGCAAGTTAGTGAATCTTGTTACTGCTAACCAAATAGCAGCAAGTAAACAAATTGGTGAAGACAATAGTAAGTTTTATATTAAAAGAACTTAAAATACTTAACAAATACATTGAATTAATAAAATACTTTTATAATTCCATAGATGAAGCGTTGGATACATTAATATTGTTGAGGTTCACAGATACACAGAAGTTAAGGTAAATAAAATAAGATCGGATATATGTAATAATATAATAATATGTATAATTGATACGAATAACTATAGTGCTCCGAGACGTAATATAAAACAACGACTAATCGTCCTACAGGCTACTACATAGAACGAATATGCTACAGAAATATAAAATGCCTATTCAGCGTCTACTGTATTACAGTGTGAATAATTTTGCTTATAATCTACATAATACAGGGTGTGTTGTTTACATTCAACACTTCCCCTTAAACAATATACCCTAACTTAGAATTTAATATATCTAATTCCCAACATCTCCCTGAGTTCTTGGAATCTTGGTCGTGGAGTAGGCTTGGTCAATATGTCAGCTAACTGCTCCTTGCTTGGCACATACTCCAGAGAAAACATCCCTTCACTGAACTTCTCACGAATGTAGTGATAGCGAACATCGATGTGTTTTGTTCGCTTATGGCATTCTGGATTTTTCACTAGTTTGATGGCGCTTTGGTTGTCTGCATACAGAACCGGTGTATCTCCATGTGTCTCCAGAAGATCACTGATAAGTAGCGTCAACCAAGTAAGTTCCTGTATCGATTGGCTCAGCGCTATGTATTCTGCCTCAGTAGTCGAAAGTGCTACCGATTTTTGCCTTTGTGAACACCATGCTACGATTCCATCTCCCATCATGAAAACGAATCCTGATGTTGATCGTCTCGTTATTGTGTCACCGGCATAGTCTGCGTCACTATATCCACGCAATTTTGGTGTTACGCTAGAATCATAAATTAAACCATAATTAAACGTTCCCTTTAAATATTTAAATATACGTTTCACCGCATTCCAATGAATTGTCAGAGGCTTTTCTAAATAACGACTGACAAGATTTACTGCAAAAGTTATATCAGGCCTTGTTATTTGACTTAGATACAACAAACTTCCAACTGATTCTCTGTATGGAACTTCCCCTGCTTCCAATGATCCTGACAAATTTGGATCTAATGAGTGTTGTAGATCTGCTGGAATATGCAGGAATATCCATATTGAACCTCTCCAAAATGCGCTTGCAATATGAAGATTGGTGTATGAAAATTGAACCATCAGGTCTCTGATCAATTTCAATACCCAAGATATGATCAAGTTCACCTTCCTTCGTCTCGAAGTTGTCCTTTAGGTAGTTCACCATTGTGTCCACCAGCTCGTTGTTTGTTGCTGCGATTAGTCCATCATCTACAAAAATAGCGACAATTAGTAATTGATTATTTTTATTGCTTACGAATACACAAGGGTCTGCTTTTGTTTTCTTTAGGTCAAAGTTCCTCAGCATATTTTTAAACTTTTTGTTCCAGCACCTGGGTGCCTGTTTCAACCCATATAGGCTCCGTTGAAGTTTGCATACTAATTGTGTTCCATCTTCGTAACCTTTTGGCTGTTTCATATAGATGTCTTCTTCAAGATCTCCATATAAGAACGCTGTTTTAATATCAAATTGTCTGAGCATTAATTTTCTGGCTGCTGCTATCGCAAGTATTACTCGAATTGAATCGTATTTCACTACTGGACTGAACGTTTCTTGAAAATCTATTCCATGAACTTGCGCACATCCCTTTATTACTAACCTTGCTTTGTACCGATCAACCTCTCCGTTTGCTTTGTATTTAGTCTTGTATATCCAACCATTATTGATAGGTTTTTTATTTTGAGGCAAGTCCACAAGTGTCCATGTTTCATTTTTTTCAAGAGATTCCATTTCATTTTTCATGGCTTCTATCCATTTTTCTGAATTTTGTGACTCCATAGCTTCCTTGAAATTCACTGGATCAGATTCAACTACAAAAAAGGCTGAATTATCATAACGTAATGGTTTCTTAATATTATTCCTGTCTCGCAAGTTGTACACGTTGACATTTGATCTATTTCCTTGTTCATGATTTTCATTTTCGTTGTTATCTTCACTTATTGGTTCAAATTCATTTTCCATGAGCTCATCACCTTCTGATTTATTGCTGCGTTCTAATGAACCGTCTTTGTGTAAGCTAAGAACATCAATGTTATTACTATCATTTAAATTATTAGAACATTCTAAAAGTTGGTCATTTACAACACTTTCATCTTTGAAAATGACGTCTCTACTAAGTGACACCTCGTTATTTTCTTTATACCAAATACGATACCCTTTTGAAGTTTCTGAATATCCAACAAAGTATCGTTTTCTGCTTTTTGCATCCACTTTCTTTCGTCGTTGTTTTGGAACTAAACTATATGCATTTATTCCAAATTCTATAAACCTTTCTATTTTTGGAATTTTATCAAACCACAACTCGTATGGTGTTTTACATGCTTTCCCTGGTATAATTTAATGAGAACACTACTGTATTGACTGCTTCTACCCACAGTGATTTTGGAAAATTCTTGGCATAGATCATTGTTCTAGTTGCCTCACAAATAGTCCTCATTGAACGTTCAGCTGTTCCATTTTGTTGAGGAGTATAAGGTATACTTGTTTCATGCTTTATACCAAGATGATTTAGAATTGCTTGAACTTCGGAATTGTTATACTCTAAACCATAGTCACTCCTAATAGTTTTAATAACATTTGTAGTTTGAGTTTTAACCATACTCAGAAAACAATTAAGTTTTTCTTTAACCTCAGATTTATGCTTCATAAAATAGACATAAGTATATTTTGAATAATCATCTTTAAATATAATGAAATATCTTTTACCTCCTAATGAATTCTCTTCCATGGGTCCACACACGTCGCTGTGTATTATTTGCCCTGGTTCAGTAGTTATTGTTTCACTCTGAGTGAACGTTCCCTTATGCTGTTTGCCATAGATGCATGGTTCACAGAATAATTGTCCTTGTATATCTGTAAATTGTATTTCATTGTGTTTTAAATACTCACGAACATGTTTGACATTCTGATGACACAGTATTTTGTGCCAGTGTTCTAATGACAATTTCTTAACTGCAACGTTAGCACAGTGTCCAATTTCCTGTGAAATATCTGTTTTGATTAGCATTGAAAACAATTTATTCTCACGAACACCGACTGCAATTACACGATCATTAATTTTAAATGTACACATTTTACTGTCTGTCACCATTGTAATTCCTTTATCAAGGC
>JANEHU010000019.1:0-94074 GCA_027563435.1 Nasonovia ribisnigri | reverse complement strand
GATATTGTAGGTCCGTTAATCACTACTGACATGGGGAATACTTATATTCTTACCATTCAATGTGATCTAACAAAGTTTAGTTTGGGTAAAGCATTGCCTAACCATACTGCTAATACAGTTGCAGAGGCATTTGTTACGAGTTTCGTGTGTATTCATGGTATACCTGATACGATTTTAACGGATCAGGGTACAGATTTCCTTAGTAAAACTTTTACGGAAGTATGTAAATTGTTGAAAATTAATAAAATTAAAACTTCAGGATACCATCCACAAAGTAATGGAAGTCTTGAGAGAAGTCACCGAACTTTGGCCGAATATCTAAGACATTACGTAGATAAGGGATTAAATAATTGGGATCAGTTACTACCTTACGCGTTTTTCGTATATAATTCTACGGAGCACACGGCTACGGGTTATCAACCATATGCGTTATTGTACGGAAAGGAATTAGATATTCCGGTTAAATTGAAGGCTAATCCAGAACCTAGGTATAATTATGATGATTACCTCTATGATTTAAAACAAAAACTCCAGGAGGCACATAAGATCGCTAGGGAAAGACTTGTTAAAAGAAAAGTAAAATCAAAGAATTATTATGATAAAAAAGAGCATACTGAGGAATTAAAAATTAAAGATTTAATATTACTTAAAGACCACACACAAAGGAATAAGTTGAGTCCACTTTGGAGGGGACCATACGAGATTTTGGATATTTTAGATTCAGAAAATATAACTATATTACGGAATCGTAAGCATGTGACGGTTCATAGGAACGATGTAAAGAAATATTATGATAAAAATGACAATAATGAAGATGTTAACATTGTTGAAAATAATGACGATATTGATAATGATAAGGATAATGATATTGAAAACTAAAAATAAGAAATAAAATATTTTTTTTATATATAATATAAAATTAAAATATAATCCAAGGGGGAAGGAAAACATAAGGAATGATTTTTTTTTAGTAATTAAAGGTTGACATATTTTAATTTAATTTTAGGGCTAGGGAACTCAATTTTGCTTTGGAATTGGAAAAAGCAATCAACGCGGGGGATCACGATGAAATAACTTTCGATAAAGTTAATTTTCCGAAATGTCTATATGAGCACATACAGGTAGCGAATAGAGTGATGAGGGTACCATTTCCAGAACCGGAGATACAGGTTATTACACGAAGTATAGAAAAATTGTTGATTGACATGTTGGACGACGATACCAACTTTAGTAGATCATGTTGCAGAGATCTAATTGAGTACATGGAGTATATACCAGCACCAGAGGGAGTATTATATTATTGGTGAAAAAGTGAAATGTGAGAAAATGTATAGTAATAAAACGAAAAATAAACTATATATAAATTAAAATATATAAATAATAAGGAAACAGAATATACTAGAATAAGTGAATAATTAGGGGGTACTGTTAAAAGTAATATGGAGTAATAAAAATAATATTGTAGATTAATATGGTTGATGGCAGCACACGGACAAGAGGAAATTTCAGATGATCGAATTTCGGAAACCAAAATTATGTTTAAATATACGGGAGATGAAAACACAGGAAGTGTATCGGTAGAGGATGTATGGAGTTATCGTAACGACGAGATTGACTTACCGTATTCTAATAACAAATACTGTAATGTGAGTTCGTTGCGACTGGTATGTAAAAACGAAGAACTGGAGGGTGGAAGCCAACGGATACTTAATAAGGAGATAGTGTATTTAGTAGATGAAATCTGTACGGTAAAAATATATGATGCAAATAATAGAGAAATGTTCGAAACTATAAAACTTAAAATGAAAACATATTTTTTAACATTTGAACCCATGATTAGGACGCTGAATAGGAGTCCTATAGAGAAAAATGAGAGTAGGAAGTGTGAAGAAAAAATTGAAATAAATGAACATAGTAATAAATCTATCGATGAAAAATTAACCACGGTTAACATTAAGGGCGAAACAAAAATACAATTAATAACGGATAAAGGCAGCGAAATAATAGCTAACAAGAATAAAACCGAACTAAATATAACCTATGAAAGCTCGACAGAAAAAATGAGAGCATACAACTTGATTGAATTAGCAAATCATACAGACAAAACTGAGATAGTGACAGCAGATATGCATAATGAAACATTAGTTACTATAGTAAATAGCGAGCAGGAGCATTTTAATACAACTATAATATCTGAACAAATGACAACAGAGGAGATAAAAGTGAACGATAAAGTTGAAACTACCAACACCCGTAACACCGAACTTTTTAATGAATATACAACGGAAGGAAATTATAAAGAGAATACACCAAGTAAAAATAATTTAACCAGGTATGTCAGTATACTGAATGATACAAAAGGTTCGAGCGGAAAAATGTCGTGTGGGACTGAGAAAACCTATATATATGTCTTGAGTGTGGTACTAGGAATCATAATATTTATAATGATAACAGTAATAATTAGTGTAGCGCATTATTATAAATTAATAGAAAGGAATAGATATAGATATTTAGTAACAGTAGTGTCCTGTGAATTTGAACACTATGATAGGGCAAATGACACGGAATTATAAAAATGAGAAAAAAATTTATAGTAGAAAAAAAAAAGAAAAATATAATTATAAGTGTATATATAGATATAGATGGTATAGAGGATAACACGGTTCCTAATAGATATAGTGGTTGAGGTTCGCTTAACGCTATAAACGGAATATGGAAACAATAAAAAAAGAATATAACTAAAAAAATTATAGGTGTTTGGTTATAATGCTAATACAAGGACTTGGAAAATGTGACGACAGTGCTTCAGAAAAAATATTGGAATGTAAGTGCAACGGAATTAGGGAACTCGCTAATGTCACAGGTGAAATTGACGACGAGTTCTACTTACCAGATTTTGATTATAAAAAGAATAATGTGAGTGCGATACAAATAAAATGTGAATTATCAATGAGTCCGATAATAAACTTGGAGGGTGTACTTAACGCACCAAGGACATTCTATTTACAAAAATTCTGTACAATTAACATAAAAAGTAATAATAGTGGAGGAAGTACTGGACCGATAATTATTGAAAAATCAAAACAAATAGACAAAAAGAGTAGCGAAACAAGGCAGGAATTTAGGCCAAGGGACGGAATAAAACTTATTATAACAACAAACACGACGTTGGAAGAAGTCGTACCAACAATAAATCCGTATGACATTTTAGTTAAAATGGTTAAGTCCCGAGGTAACACAAGTTTACCGGAACCCGAAACCGATGAAGAAAGAAAAGCAAGAGAAAATGTTCGTTGGAAAAAACGATTAGAAATTCTTCGGAAGAAGCCAAAATTACATTCACCAGAAAACTACGGACAAAGGTTTAGTACAGTAACAAACCACACCATAATAAAAGTTGAGGAAAATAACGTAACCATATTACATTATGAGATAATAATAGCAACGGGTATAGCAATATTAGTGATAATTATCGTACTAATATATATAGTATATCAATACAAGTGCGGAGATAGAACTAGTCATAGAAATATAAATCCAGAAGAAGATGATCACGAAAATGTGGCATTACAGGAAGTAGAATAAAAAGGGAAAAATTTTATTATTAAATAAGTAAATTAAACTTTTAGACTAAGTTAACTAAAGGAATTGGGTAATTTAAAATTAGGTTATATTAAGCAAAAAGAGAAAAATATATATAAAAAAAGTTTATAGGTTAAAATTAATAAAGGGTTGAATGTAGAAAAAAAAAAAAAAAAAAAAACAACAAAACAAGCTTATGCTATGAAAATAACAACGTGTAAAATTCTATTGTGTGCTGTAGAGCAACCAGGAGGAGACCGGTGGGTGTTGCGACTATATTCTATTGGAACGAGCAACCTCCGAATCTCACTGGCAGCGAAACTGTAGAACAATTAGAGTTATTCGAGCGTATGGCGGGCTCTGCGATAAAAAGTTTCAGGGAAACTAGGGATAGAGCCTGGACATGGCCAAAGGAAGACAAATGGATGAGGTTTTTAATGGACTGTAACAGTCGAATAGCGTATTTGAAAGGACCGGAACCAAGAGGAGAATACCTGGGTTACGTGTCATAGAGAAAAATTATTGGAAACCAATATTAATATGTATATATATATTTTAGGTTTATTTTAATAACAATCGTTCAAGGACAACTTCCATATACGGTGGAAGAATTTAAAAATCAAACAATGATGTATTATGAAAACAACGGAATAGTCAGGTTAACAGGTGCGAATTGGCAGCTGATTACGTATTTACCGTTAAAAAACTATGATGATAGACACGATAAGTTATACAATGAGATAGGTGTAATGACTAACCGATGTAAAGACAAATTGTCAGCGTATGAAATTTGTTCGAGATTCGATAATATTCTAAAAACTATGTTTAAAGAAATTTCAATTCATAGGGAAAAAATGTACGAATCAATAGGTAGATATGAAACGGAAACTACGGGACAGACCACTACAGGTCCAATTAGGAAAAAACGGGGACTAATGAATTTCATGGGATCCGCGATGAAAACACTATTCGGGGTATGTGATGACGATTGTGCTAGGGAGACAGTCGAACAAATAGGTAAAATAGAAAATACTAATGAACGAATGATTCATGTGTTGAGAAATCAAACAACCGTCGTAAAAACAGCAATAACTAGTATAAGTGCCGCGTCGGTTGAAATAAATAAACTATACTTGGAATTGGAGAAAAAACAAAATGTAATAAGTGAAAAAATTAGTGAATTAATAAATAATACACAAACGTTAGAAACACTCGAGTTATCAAACAGGATACATAGTATATTCACGGCACTATTGACACAGTATGCGTACGAAACGTCGACTATTAGCGCGATAATCACGGCAGCAAGGTCAGGCGTAATACACCCGAGTTTAATGACACCACGCGAATTATCGAATAATTTGATACAAGTAAAACTAAATTTACCAATTAATTTAAATTTACCCATGGGTACGAATCCAAATGAGATATATGAATTAAGTAAAATCACTAAGATGGCAGTTTTTTACAGTGGAAGCCAAATTGTTTTTAATATTAAAATACCATTAATTACGGAATTGGAATTGACAATTTATAGAATTTTGCCGATTCCCCAACCAATAGAGACAGTCATAAACGGTGAAATTGATACAAAGCACAGTGTGATTTTGAAACCTGAGTTTCAATTCGTGGGAATAACTAAGAATCGTAAACAGTACACAACGTTCACGGAAACGCAACTATTACATTGTACTGAAACAGAAATATTCACTATTTGTCCGGAATTCCAACCAATACAGCACGAATCAAATAGGCAACCATGTGAGATATCATTATTTAAAAATCCGGATGTATTACCAAAAACTTGTGAAACAGGTATAATGATTTTATCGAAAAATATGTTTCACAAATTAAAATATATGAATGCATGGATTTACACCACAAAGGGGGAAACACTGACAGTAACATGTCAGGGCAATCGGGAACCATTTATATTGAAAATTAAAAATCAAGGATTAATAACATTAAACCAAGAATGTAGAGCTTACGGGGAGGATATAATACTTAACCCAACGAGGGATATAAAATCAAAATATTATGTTAATTTCATACCACAGGTAGGTGCGGGAAAATTAATATTTACGGTACCTGAGAAAATAAAGGATATCAAATTACCAAAAATGAAAATTAATTACGATCCGAGTAAATTGAGTAATATACATGAAATGGCACATTCCTTAGACGAGGTGCAAGGTATGATAAACGACGAAATATTGAGACAATCGGGGAATGAAACAAGGGACAATACTCATAGTTATCTGTTATATGTGACATTGGGACTATTTATTATTTCAGTTATGTTACTATTGTTTATATATGTAACATATAAATGTAAGTTAAGTTCATGGGCACCCGTGAACCAACCAAAGTATGATATGATACCACTAAGTAGAAGTAAGTTCTACGTGGAAACACAAAAAACGGAACCTATACGGGAAATCCCAGTAGTCGAGGTTAGACAGGCAAATCCAAAGGTGGAAAATATACCACCTATGATTAAGTAAAAAAAAAATATAATAATAAAAATATAAAATAAATAAATAAATAAATATATATAAGGAAAAAAAATTAATATAGTAATGTTAAGAGAAACAGGATAGTAGTACATCAAAGAGATACGAGGAAGTGAGAAATATAACATTTGAATAATTGGTGACTCGCTTAAATACTTTGAGAATTTGAAAGTTATAAGAGACCAACCAACTGTTCAAGTGGGTAAGATAGAGACTCAAGATAGTAAGAGGATGGTCATAGTAAAGTTGGTCGCAGATTATATTTTACATGAGATGTGAATAGTGAAGTAGATCTGGGGACTAAGTTTGGTGTGATAACAAACATCTGATAAAAAAAAAAAATAATAAAGAAAGAGGTAAATAATAAGATAAAGTTAAATTAGTGTTGGGAAATCATTCTAAATAGATAACGTAACTAGTAATTATATATATGAAAAAAAAATAATAATAAAAATATATATAATAATAAAATATTGTAATAGAATAAGGAGTTAATAATCATTGTATTTTTATATTTACTAATATAATTATTCTTTTATCTGTTATTCATGATTATATTAAAGTAATATCATAATTATTAAACATGGGAGTAATCGACATATAATAATATATATATACTAACTTAGATAATAAGGTAATATTTTATTGTATTTAAAGGAACAGATATATTGTATTATTAAACTAACACAAATAAATTAACCAATATGAATGTATGAATATTGTAATCACCAAATAGGTATATTATATTATATTATGTTATATCACTGTATTAATGTAAATGCGAAGCATACATAAAAATTTTATTATATATTATAAATCGAACACTGTAACTATGTTGTAAACAAATGTATATGTATTTTGAAAATTTTTTTTAAAAAAATATCTGTAAACATGTATACCAATTGTAAACAAGTTAAGTTTAACTTGTAATTGAACTATTGTAAACTATTAGATTTTTGGATTTATTTCTATCGTTTAAGCGATATAAATAAATCTTTAAGGGGGAAGGTGCTAGGAGCCAGTGACCCAAAACAACAGTATTAATGTATAACTAACATAGGGGTACGTCCGAAGGACATGATATGCAAAATAACCATTCTAGGAAGTGAAGGGCAGCCGGTAAAACACGATATATGCAAATACCAAGGGGACAAGAACTATTGTTCTATTTAGACAGCCGAAATATAATAATATATATATATATATATATTATTATGTGTATAAGAATATATGCGCAAATATCTAATCTGCGAATTACAAGGACAACACTGACAGGAAAGCGTGGGCATAAGCATTCTGAGAATAGACAAGCATCCGGCACGTGCAAGAACCCGGATGCGCGCTATCAGTGGCTGGGGGGAGACCAACGGGATATATAAGGGACCCCGAAACAGCCTGTATTTTAGACGTGATCTGACCAAGCTACTCTGAGCACCTTCTCGTCACTCTACTCTATGATTAAACTGGACTTAGAAATATTTCCATTAATCATAAATTGTACTTAGAATATTTTTGTTACATTTAATATTTTACGAATAAACGTTCAGTGTTTGAATAAATAAATTACATTCAGTAGAAATACAATCTGTCTACGATTATTTTACAATTGAGTCAAGCCTTTGACCATTTCATCTGGTAACCTCGCGAGTTGGCTACTATATTGTGGCACAGCCGAGTTCAAGTACAAGGAACTGGCTGGGGCTTACTACAATACTTACAAGATAAATAATTGATTTTAGCAGCAACAGTGTCTAAATTGTTTTATTTTCTGGTAGATATATATTATACAGTGTGTTTCCTTTTAAAGGGAACACGACATATTTCAATCCGGTGACCTCGGATTGTTATGGGGTTTTCAGGAGGAGTTAGGGAATACATAAATACACATTTTTTGATGATTTTCAAATTTGTATATCTTTTAGTTTACGCATGCGCAATACAACTTGGTATTTTTTAAATAGTAACAGGTGTTTTAAATATCAAATTCGGGTAGACCGAATTTTTTCAAGTCATTTTGACCTCTTAACCATGGCTCCAAAACCAAAACTCACTGAATTACAACGAGCAAATGTTTTAATTTAAATTATTGCATTTTTCAACTACCTATGATTTTACAAATTCCACTTATTTTTTTTCACTCATATGTTTTAGACATAAGCTATAATACATACCTATTGTATTATTTCGTAAATAATATCAATTATAATATCGTTCAAAATAAAAATAAATCATAGAAATATTAACTACCTAGATTACGTCTTGTAATCTTTAAAAATTATTTTATTTTAGTTTTGTTAAATAAACAAAATTTTACTTATCAACTATCGTGCGCTAAGAATAACATTTATTATTTGTCTAAATGTTTCCATATTAATGACATCATTAGGTACCAAATTATTTCAGGCCAATTTAAAAATAATAAGATATAGCATTCGATTAAACGTGGTTATTAAAATTTATTACAAGTTAATAACTCGTATGTGATACATATCATTGCAATTTCAATTTGACAATTATTATAAAATGCCGAGTACCTAACAGTGAAAAAGTTGATATGATTTTAGTTTATGGTGAATGCCAGCGTAATTCTCGAGCAGCTGCTAGATTGTATGCAGAATGATATCCTGATCGATATCACCCTCCTCATAACTACTTTATTCGAGTTGAATCGTCTTTAAGAAATTTTGGTGAGCTACCAGCAAGATAGGGAGATAATCGGCGAAATCGAAGAGAGTTTGATGGAGAGGCGAACGAACCGGAAGAATTACAGGTATTAGCATACGTGCAATTAAACCCGCGGTCTTCCATAAGGCATTTAAGTAGAGAAATTGGAATTTCTTGTAAAAAAATTCATAAAATTTGAAAAAAAATAAATTACACCCTTATAGCCCTAATTTAGTACATAAGTTAGTACCAGGTGATGCTCAGCGTAGACTTACATTTATTGCGTGGTTTATGACACAATTACAAGATCAACCGCAATTATTACGGTATATCTGTTGGACCGACGAATCAAAATTTACCAACAATGGTCTAATTAACAAACAAAATAATCGTTATTGGGCAGATAATAATCCATACTGGACTACTGACAGAAATAATCAAACAGTTTGGGGAAGTAACGTTTGGTGTGGGTTACTCGATGGAAAAATTCTCGGCCCATATTTTTATGATGGCACGCTTACAGGGAGAAGATATTTGGAATTTTTGATGGATGTATTTCCCACATACATGGATGATATTCCATTAGAAACTAGGACTAATGTATTTTTCCAACAAGATGGAGCACCTGCACATAATGCAATTGTTGTTCAAGAATATCTGCAGAGTACATTTGGTAATCGATGGATGTGTACATGGGCGTCGCCTGATTGCGGCCCAAAGTAACCTTTATACCTTTTCATCTATCCCGATTGCGGCCCGTACATAATAGGTAGGAAATACTATTTAAGACTTAAGTGGTTATCAAAGTTTCCATTCGAAATTCAATTCACTATTTTATACGTCACATCCAAGTATATTTCAATTTTTGGAAATTTTGAAACAATACCAAACAGATACTAAAATAAAAATGCAATCTATAGTTTGTACTCCTCAGGAAACAACTAAACAAATTATAAAAAAAAATGTATACAAACTCAAATTACAAAATTAGAAAACTTTGAAATATCTCATTTTGATTTTGTAAAAATAATGAGTTTTAAAAATGTACCCCTAACACTATAATTTAACACTACATTTAGTTTTTTCTTATCGACTATTTACTGATATAATATTTGTACTACGTATAATTGTTTACTGTAAACAATTTATTAATTTAATATTTGACAATTTATTGACTTTTTAATGACATATTATTATATTATTATTTGTATATAACTCCATTCTTTTTTATTGTAAATAATTTATTATTTGACTATTTGTATATAATATATAATATAAAAAATAAAAAATTCACTTGCTATGTACTTAAATACTTTTGAATTTACACTTATTTAACACTAAAATACTAATACTTTATAATTTGGTTATTTATTAAACAGTTGTTAATAAAATCGGAAAATAATTTAATTATTTTACTAGGAAAGAAATTATTAATTTACGAAGTATATTCAATTTTAAAAATTTGACAACATTTTCCTATACAGTTTTTCAAATATTTTCAAAATGCCAAATATTTTTTTTTTTAATAATTTTAAGCTATTTTGTGAACCAATGTGAGTTGGGACGCAATCGAGATACTTATATTTGGGATAAAATACGACTACCTGAATTCGGGCCGCAATCGGGCAACTCCGGGGTACATATGGGGCAGTAGCTTGGCCCCAGATCTCCGGACTTTACGCCATTAGATTTTTTTTTGTGGGGACATTTGAAAAATGTTGTCTATTCAACTCCACCTTCAAATGTTCAGGACCTAAAAATTAAAATTGTAAATGCTTGTGCAGAACTTCAAAGAGAACAAATTTTAGCAGCTACTCAAACGGAAGTAATGCGGCGTCTGCAGTCGTGCATGGAGAATGATGGGCTAAATTTTGAACAATTTTTAAGATAGGTATTGGTATTAATTCATTTTTTAAATAAATCATAGAAATTATAAATGTTGTGTCAATTTATTCACATTTTTCCTAATACCTACTTAAAAAAAATTGTGAAAAACGTATAGTTCAAGTCAAAATAAGTATTAAAAATAATTTATTTAAGACGACGTCACACATGCATATTTTTTTCTAATTTTTTCTAATGTTCTTACCTAAAATTTTGATAATAAGTCGATTTACCTACTCTAATATCAAAACTAACAGCAATGAACATACTATTAAAACTGGTGAACGAAAATATTTTGTTATGTCAAAGGTGTGTAAGATAGTGACAACATATGCCGGTGCGACGTCCTCTTGATGTCTAAAAACATGTTAAGTATGAGTGAAAAAAAATAAGTGGAATTTGTAAAATCATAGGTAGTTGAAAAATTCAATAATTTAAATTAAAACATTTGCTCGTTGTAATTCAGTGAGTTTTGGTTTTGGAGCCATGGTTAAGAGGTCAAAATGACTTGAAAAAATTCGGTCTACCCGAATTTGATATTTAAAACACCTGTTACTATTTAAAAAATACCAAGTTGTATTGCGCATGCGTAAACTAAAAGATATACAAATTTGAAAATCATCAAAAAATGTGTATTTATGTATTCCCGAACTCCTCCTGAAAACCCCATAACAATCCGAGGTCACCGAATTGAAATATGTCGTGTTCCCTTTAAAAGGAAACGCACTGTATACATACCTAGGTCTTAGGATAATATTTTTTTTTTTTTTTTTTTTTTTTTTATTTATTTAACGCCAAACGGCAATTTATAGATACATTGTACAATTAGTAGATTAACATGAAGTGATAATAATGAAATAAAATACATGGAAAATATAGTTATAATTATAGACTTAAGTTTAAACTTATACTAAACAGCGTTCAGCTAAAAAGAGTACATGCTAAGGTAAAATAAAACTAAAGACAAAAACATTCAGTAGAGATAAACAATAATATAGTCAGCTAAAGATCAGGAGCTATTAAGTAGGCGGAGCATTCTATCTAATGGATTATTATAGGAGTAGTTAGTACGGTGAGAGGAGACAAGGTATAAAGAGTGATTTCTAGTGAAATGCACAGGAACGCGGAAAGAGATAGAGGACAGAAGGTTAGGGGCATCTATTGAGCCGTTGAGGAGGGAGGTGATGAATGAGAGGTCAGCATCGACACGACGAGATGCGAGAGTAGGGATATTTAAGGAAGTTCTAACTGATAGGTAATCATGGGGTGGGTGATCAATATTGAGTATAAAGGCGGCGTAGGAAAGGAAGCGGTTTTGGACACGCTCTAAACGTAATTGGTCCTTGGCTAGATACGGGTACCATACAACTGAGCCATATTCTAAGACAGAGCGGACAAGGGAAAAATAGAGGGAGCGAAGACAAGTAGCGGACGTGAAAAGGCTAGTGTTGCGCTTTAAGAACCCCAGAGTTTTTAACGCTCTACCAACCGTAACATCAATATGGTGTTCAAAGGAAAGAGAAGGAGTTAGATAGAACCCAAGATCTTTGACAGTGGATACACGCTTGAGAGTATAGCCATTAAGGGAATAAGGATGTATTATGCAAGTACGTTTTCTATGAAATGACATAACATGACACTTGTTGAGGTTGAGCGTTAGGCCAATATGCTGGGCCCAGAGAGAGAAAGTATTGAGAGCTGATTGAAGTTGAAGACTGTCAGACGGAGATGTAATTTTTGAGAAAAATTTAATATCATCGGCAAACAGAAGAACTTTAGAGGATGAAATGTACCTGTTAATTGAGTTAACGAAAAGGATGAACAGAAGAGGACTGAGATGCCCTCCTTGGGGGACCCCAGAGGGAGTAATAAATAAGTCAGAGTCAACGCCGTGAACTCTTACGAATTGCTTTCTTTGACTTAAATAAGATTGGAGCCATGAGAGTAAAGGATTACCGATACCAAGTGAATCCAATTCAGAGATAAGGCGGCTATGAATGACAGTGTCGAAGGCTTTATTAAAGTCCGTGAACACAGCATCAACTTGACAATCAGATTCAAAGCTTTTTAATATATATGATGTGAAAGATAGGCTGCAAGTGACAGTAGATTTCCCACTACGGAAACAATGCTGCTCATCCATTAGAATATGGTTAAGACTTCTTTTGATTGAGGAGTAGACGATAGACTCAAACAGTTTAGAAATGTGTGGTAGGATGGAAATAGGCCTGTAATTAGAAACGAGAGAGGGATCTCCAGATTTAAAAACAGGGGTGACAGAACATGTTTTCCAAGCAGCTGGAAAGATACCCTCATCAAGAGATAGCCTAAAGAGTAGGAATAAAGGATAAACAATAGAATCTTGACAATTAAAAAGTAAACGTGCTGAAATCCCGTCTGGGCCATTAGAATTGGTGTTTTTTAAAGAGTTGAGTGCAAGTTGTACATCGTTGAGGGAGAAGTGACAATTAGAAGGAAGTTCATATGGAATAGTATTAATATTAGAAATATTGACGGGTGGAGAAATAGAATTGTTATACATAGAATAAAAGTACTTAGAGAATAGGTTAGCCGAACCAAGAGGAGTATCAACCTTATCATTGTTCCAAAATAGAGTGGCGGGTATAGTGTTTTTCTGGTTTAAATTTTTAATAGATTTCCAGAATAGTGAGGGATTGCGATTGAACGAGTTTTCGGTATTTTTATATAAGACTGGTAGTCTATTTTAGATTGGCGCTTGCATTTAGCACGAAGTTCGGAAAAAGCTGAGTAGTCATAGGGGGACCTCGAACACTTATAGAGTGCGTGAGCTCGCTTTTTCTCCAAAATAAGATTTTTAAGAGAGGGAGATGTCCACGCAGGGAATTTTGGCAATTTAAATATTTTTATAGGAACAAACAGATCGATAGCATGAAGTAGGGCTTCATTAAAAACAGAGGCTGCATCTTCGATTGTGTACTGTGAAAATGTTAACTCCCAATTAAAGGAGTTAATAAATTGCGTTATGGCAGTGTAGTTTGCAGCCTTAAAATCTTTATATGTATGAGTATTAACTACTGATTTGTCAGATTGTGAAGGAAGGACCACGTGAAGAGGTGGGTGGTAAGGATCAGGAATAACCAAATATTCCGCTGCTAAATTGACTGTAATTCTATTGCAGTTGGAAAAGACAAGATCTAAGATACTGCCATGATTATTGCGAAAGAAATTATGCTGGAAAAAATTAAGGTAAGAAAAAGAATCAATAATAGTTGTGGAAATTATACTGGGATCATCAGTCCCGATTAATCCTAATTCATCAGAAGACCAGTTGATATTGGGGAGATTGTAATCACCACATATGACTAGGGAATTTGGTTTATAAGAGGAAATGATGTGTTCAACAAGGGTGGTATGGGATTCAACTACAGAAAGGGGGGATCGAGGGGGTAAGTATACACCTCCTACCAATAAGTGGCCAGAGTTTAGGGACAATAATACAAATACTTGTTCAACATTAGATACGGTTAGTGAAATAGGTTGAAAGGAACGGGTATTCTTGATAGCAATTAGAACTCCGCCACCTCGGGTAGAAGTGCTGTTATTATGGTTTCTATCAAGTCTTATTACTTGAAAGCCAGCGAAACCAAGTTCACTGTCACTTATGTCAGGAGTCAGCCAGGTTTCTGTGAGGATAATATCATAAAAGTGAAACATGGGGAAAGAACATCTGAGGCTAACTAATTTTGTTTTAAGACCACGAACATTTTGATAGAATATTTTAAGGTTACAATATAAGGGTATTATCACAAAAGTTATTATTACAAATATTAGAAAAATTATTAGGTTTACAAAATGAGGCTTTAAGGTTAGTGAAGTCTTGCAGGAAAGAGTCTAGAGTTATTTCAGCAGTGTAGCAGCGTGAGCAATTTGAAGAACGAAGTTTAATGTTATACATACAATTGCAGAGTGGATCAGTTAAGCAGGAGTAGTAGCATGAGTCATTTTTTCCAGTTTTGTTCAGGCGACGGAGTGCTTGCCTAGGCAGCGACAAGTCGAGTACTGCTATATTTTATTAACTACCTACCTATCTACATTCTACATTCACTATTCTGATTTTCTTACTTTCTTGTTTATTTTGAACTTTGCCTAACAGTTTTATTGCTTTAAGACAATATTGCCTGGTACATCTTATTTATTGAATTCATAATAATTAGGTGCAACATTAACTAAAAAATGTTTCTAACTCCTGTACACAAATAGTCTAATCCATTCAATATTGTAAAACAAAAAAAAATTGGGTATTTGTTTTTTAATTACAATTATTATTTTTATTAGTTTTATTAGGATTTAGTTTTAAACAATTTATAAAGAAAAACTCAATACCTTATATAAGTATATTTTTAAGAAATCACTATTATCAATGTACTAATATTCAATGTGTAAGTTCAGTAAAACCTCTCTATAACGGATCCTCTATTGGACGGAATCCTCCTTAGAACGGTAAATATCAAGTCCTGATTCAAAAATATGTAAAATTTACCTCTCTAATGCCAAAAAACTCTTTTTAACGGAAAAACTGGTTGGTCCCCAGCGATTCCTTTATAGAGAGTTTTCACTGTAAATATAATATAACGGTGCAACATGATAGCATTAATTAATAATTATATAATTTATGTATAAATTACCATGTCCCTATGATTCAACTTCCTTTATATTACCTTTAAAAATATTTATCGTATTCTCATCAATTTCCCCATTCTTTCAACAAAGTTTCTGTAAAGTCATCCATCTATAGATTTGTTGATTGAATAACATAGTAAAAATAGCACTTAATTAAAAATAGTGATTACGACTTACGACTCACGCTTATAAGCGTATGTTCATAATATTCGTTATATGGAATATATATATAAATATGTAATAAATGTAGGTAGATATTTACATATAATGCCGCTTACTGTACGCGTCCAACATGTGACACGTGACACTGCGAAATGCGAAAACAAACACGATCAACACATTCACCACATTCACAGACTCACAGTTAACTAATAACAATGTTTTATAACAAGTTAAAAAGTTAAACAGTTGTTTAAACATACACGCATTACATAAGAATATGCAGTAGGTACGCACTAGGACAGTAGGACTAGACACGTTTAGGTTTCGATATTCGAATGATTGTAAGACAAAGGAAACAAATTCACAACACGTAACAGCACGCAGCGGGAAAAACCCATACCTACTATATTATTATGGTTGTATTAACTAATTGTATTTAGTTATAACATTTTGACTATATTTTACAGAATCAACCAAAATATTTCAACTAGTTATTGTTAGTTGATTTCGCTAATTTAATTGGTAAAAATGTCGTAAATTGAACCAAAATATGGTTGATATAACTATAATATTTCTACCTAAAACTTTTTAGTTAATATTTTTTTCCGTGTATAATTGTTTTTTGTCTATCTGTTTTGGTTAGGTTAGCTTAAAGTAATACGATGGTTTAAATATTTGATTCAAGTTGCATACTGCAGGGTACGAAGTCAAATTCAACTTTTCCACTTTTGTATTAGATAATAATCTAAAAATAATAATGAAGGGAAAACTATTGTTAACAATTAATTTATTTTTTTAATACCTACAAACACAAGTTTGATATAAAAACCTCAGATTCCATTCTTTCAACTGTGACATTACTTTTGTTCATTTTCATCCATTTTTAAATATTCCCAAATATCATGATTTGATATATTACAGATATTATTACTTATAAGATTTAAATCATAGTTGCTCATATCAAATAAATTTGAATTGTTACAATTGATTGGAATTTCGTATTCATAATTTTCATGAAGGCTACTCATTATTTCAACTTTCAACTATAATATTTAAATTAAGATATCAATTATTTAATAATTTATTTGAATATATACATTTATGACCTAACAAATATGATGAGTACTTATAATATAAATCACTTATATACTATTTTATATATTAATTTTAACCTAAACTACTAAATATATATTATAAGAATAGATAACATAATTGGAAATTTATATACATAATAATTATAATCCTCTTTTAATAATACTCATTGAGTCGAATCATTATTTGAACGTTTACTAATTTAACAGTGTTTATAGGGGGTCCGTTAAAATCTTCGATTTTATAAACACAAATATCTTTTAACACTGTACAATTTTCATCAACCACATACGCATCAAAATGGGAGTGTAAGTAATCTAATTTAATGTCTTGAACAGCAAGCATGTATTCCTCAGATTCAAAAATAATTATCTGTAATATTTTAAAAAGGTATAATTCGTCTGTAACCTTAGTGACATAAAAATCTATTTTATAAAGAGTTCCTTAAGGGCCCCGCCACTCTACTCCGGTTTCACTGGACCGGACATTGTCGCCACACTATTGCGGTATTACCGCGTAAACGATTACCCTTTCCACCTAAATTTCCACCTGCACACCTGATATAAATTATTTAGTAATGCATTTGTAGCACAGAAAATGGTAATTTGTCCGCACGTGCATTTTGAGTGAGTATACGCTAATTAGTTATTATTTTAATTATTATTTTGTATAATATAATATTTAAATTAATATTTAAAATGAATAAAAAAATAAAAGCGGTTTGTATTGCGGAAGCACTTGGACTGCTAGATGAGCCCCTGCAACGTAAATTTTGGGTTCATCCATTAACAGGTTGACTGCCACGACTATTTTTACATACTTGGTAAAATGTTCATGTGACACATATATGGGTCACACTTGATTTGCAGTTTTTTTTCCGTGACCCTTATGTGTGTCACACAATACATTTCGTATTTTTATCGTGTCTCACCGGTGGGTCATGTTTTCAGTATTTTTATTATCAATTCTTTATCAGCAAAATTTTATAAATATTTCACCACTGATAGCGCATGGAGATAATAATTTTCTTCGACATCACAAAATTAATTTATATTGCTCACTTATAATCTCCTTGTAAATAAATGTATTTAATATCACTGATAAAATATGTCATATGATTATTTAACACTAAGATATAGATAAGAATGTGTTATTTAAGCGTGACCCGTATTAGTGTCTCACCATATCATATAGATAAAATAAGTCAAAATGTTAAATAACAACGGTTATTATTATTAATTATTTTTATTTTGTTATACTATTATATTTTTAATATTTTTATTATATATTAATATTCATAAATATGAATTCCAATGATATTTTTGATGCCCTCAATGAGAGTTATGACGAGTCATTATTTTCAATGGACGATACTGACTCTGATCCAAATTTTAATCCTGTAGGAATCAGTGATTCAGAAAGTGATTCAGATATAGATCCAGAAGGCATTTCAGAGGTATAATTTTATTTTTAAGAAGATGAATTATTTTGTTATCTATGATACTTAAATTTGTATTTAGGGTGACTTAAATGTTGGTATACCAACCCAAACATCAACAAATATTCTACCAGATTTAAAAAATTTGACATGGGGCCCAGCAGATAATGATTTACATGATTTTACATTTAATCCTGATGGATTAGATATTGGAATTAATGATGATATTTTATGTACACTTAACAACGGAACACCTATTGATTTTTATTATTTATTTATTGATGATGAAGTTATATCATTAATTGTCACTGAAACAAACAGGTATGCAAATAAAAAGTTAGCTTCACCAAATATAAAAAGACATTCTAGATTACAAAAATGGATTGACACCAACGAATCAGAAATAAAAAATTTCCTTGGAATCATAATGTATATGGGTACAGTAAACATGCCAACTATTGCTAGTTATTGGACATCGTCTCATTTGCTAACTTCTCACTTAAGCCATATTATGAGTCGCAACCGATTTGAACTACTATTATCTCACATACATTTTCAAAATAATGATGTCGCTAACCTAAATAACAGACTTTATAAGATTCAAAATATTTTAGATTTGTTAAATCAAAAATTTAAACAATGGGTTATTCCATCACATGATATGTGTATTGATGAATCAATGATAGCCTTTCAAGGTCGCCTAGTTTTTAAACAATATATTCAAACAAAACGACATAGGTATGGAGTTAAAGTTTTTAAACTGTGTGTTAGTCCATGCTACACACTCAAGTTCAAGATTTATTCTGGTAAAGAATCTGTGGTTGACAAAAATGATAGTGTTTCTTCCAGAATTGTTATGAACCTTGTAGATGAGTATTTAGATTTTGGGCGCACACTTTATGTAGACAATTGGTATACTAGTGTTTCCTTAGCACATCAACTTCTTGAACGAAAAACACATTTAGTTGGAACACTCCGTTCAAATAGAAAGTATAATCCTGACTATATTATCAAAAAAAAATTAAAAAAGGGTCAAGTAATAGCTCAAAAAAGTTCATCTAAAGTTATGGTATTAAAATTTAAAGATAAAAGAGATTTACACATGTTAAACACAAAACATACAGATAATATGGTTATGGTTCCAAGAAGAGAAAATAAATCAAAGCCAGAAGTAGTATTAGATTATAACAGAGGTAAGTCTTTTATTGATCTTTCTGATCAAATGGCTTCATATGGCTCACCTCTTAGAAAATCATTAAAATGGTATCGTAAAGTGGTATTTGAACTTCTTTTGAATACATCAGTTGTAAATGCTTTATGTTTGTTTAAAAAAACAACTGCAACACGCATTAAGATAACTGATTTTAGATCAAATTTGATAAAATATCTGACATTCAAACCCAATATGAATCAATAACTATCAAACAAACATGTACTCACAACAGCCAAAAGAAACAGATGTGTTCAATGTTACTTGAATATTGCTCAAGAAAAAGGAAGAAAATATTCTCAAAGTCATTGCAAAAAAGTCACAACAAAATGTTTTATTTGCAACAAACAATTATGTGTTCCTTGCTTTTTTGTATTACACAAAACATAGACTGATTATTATTACCTACCTAAACTGTTAAATTATTATATTATTATTATGTTTTAATGTTTTTTTTATAAAACAAGACTATTTACTAAACTAACAGTTAATATTATTTTATTTTATTTTTTATTGTTATTATTATGTTAAGTTGATTTTTTATGAAACAAGACTGTTTACAATAACAAAGAATTAATATTGTTTTATTTTATTTTATTTTATACTGTTATTATAATGTTATGTTGCTTTTATTATGAAACAAGACTTAACAAAGAGTTAATATTATTTGTTTAAATTTTAAATTGATTTTTATATTGTTATTACACTATGTTACTTATATTATGAAACAAGTTATCAATTACTATACAAATAAAGTGAATTTGTAAAATGTGTTTTGGTTTTATTTTATTATATTACCTACTTTTTTCATTGAGGGATCATTAAAGTCTTGCCAAAAAGTTTGTGTGACACACCCGTGGGTCACACCAAAAAATGGTTAAATTCTATATTAGAACACCATAAACTATATAATACCTATTTTACAAAAAATTATCAAAAAATTATTTGACAAGTTATGACAAAAACAGAATTAACAAAATCATTAATTATCTCAAAAACATTTTGACAAACATCATGTGACCCACATAAGGGTCTCGTGGCAGTCAACCTGTTAAACGTTAATCGTGAAAAATCCCAAAGATTTTCATTATTTTTTGAAAATTTAAGAAAATATCCGGATAAATTTTTTGATTACTATCGGATGTCCATTACTATCGTTTGATCAACTTTTGGAATATATACGCGAATATATTACGAAAAAAAATACGTCATTCAGAAATGCAATTTCCGCGGAAGAGCGTCAGACAGTGACTCTGACGTAAGTGTTATTTAAACATTTTTTTCTTATTCAAACTGGAAAAAAACATAACATAATTTTTATAACATATGCATGATTTTTATCTTACATAATATTTTCAATACTTTTGACAAAAATATCATTGATCGGTAATATTTTTATTATACTTATGAATATATTTTGAATAGTTTGTTAAGATTTTTTTAAGTACGTGATCCCTAAAAATAAATGCTTCAAGGGTGTACAAGACGACCGACACAAGATTACACATAATTAAAAAATGCATTTAAATATTTTAGATCAAAACGTATATATTATGTTTATTTAAGGATTCATTTAAACTCATAATTTAAATTATGATTATGTAAAAATACAATTAATAGTTGTATATATATAAAAAAAAAATAGTTAATACTTTTTATAGGTACCTACTTGGTATAGCAATAAATATATATTAATTTTAACTTAAAATATTAAAATACTTTTTTTTAATTAAAACATTACTTACCCGGTATAACAAAAAATAATACAATTTATAAATTAATATTTATTTAAATAATAATTATTTATCCCCAATATGTTTGTAAGTATGCGCATCTGAGGGCTGTGTAAGAGGGCTAGGAAGCAAATAAGGATTAAATAGAGGCGGTAATGTTGAGGATGTTGGTGTAGTTAAAGTAGAAGATTGCTGATAAATATCTGATGAATGATAAGTGGATACTGTTGATGGCATCCCTATGTTATGATGCAGAGAAGGGTTAAGACTATTTGGATAATTTGAACACTATATGGAACTTCAGATTGCAAAGCATTTATATTAGAAATGCTATGATTATAGAGTTCTGGTAGAGGATTGTTTGAGTTGGATTCGTGAACAGGATTTTGGAAATTGTGTGGTTGTTGTACTGTTTTGGAAAGACCTTTGAAAAAATTAATCACATGTGATTGAAAATCCAATTTTTGCTCTTCCGTTAATTTTTTAACGTGGTTTAAAAAACTCATTAAAAGCGATACATCAGGATCTATATCATCGGACTTTTCTAACATACGCAACAATTTTGACTGGAAAGGAGTTTCAGAATTTTTTTTTTTTACTCGGATAGTTTGTTTTGTCATATTGAGACGGACCAGGCAAATTCGAGATATTCATACTGATTTCGTTTTCAGCGTCTCCTATGACGAGTCGTCGTATATGTTTTGATCAATTTCATCGACTTCATTTGAAATATCCACAATATTACTTGTCGTCCTAATAGTAATACTTTATTGACACACAAATTACTAATATTATACTATTATACATTTTGTACAAATTGAAAAAATAAAATATATGAACAATATATGTGTTGCCGCCGCAACATAGCAACAAAATATTGGTATCAACAGTATGTATTTATATATATATATATTTTAGGGCGCTCTCACACACACACGCACCATCACACATACCGTATTATCGCATTATTATTATTATTAAATTATATTATTATATTAGCTATTTAGCTGTTTTATTATGTCATATGTAGATTAGGTCTCGTCGGCTACGCGAATATCGGTTAACACGGCCGCCGGGATTCTGTCGCTGCCCGTACGTTGTTCCGACAGTATATTATCACCGCGTACTTAATAATATTATTTTATAAAGTTTTTACAAAAAGGCTACTTACCAGTTACCATTATTGTTTTTTATATAATTGTGAGTGCCAGAAGGGCCTTCACCATAATTATTGTTTTTTTTTTCTGGTGCTAATTGCAAAGGCATTTTATATTTGTATTATTTTACTATTGTAAGCCATAAAGGCCAAATATTATTTTATTATAATTATTATCATTACTGTGTATTATTTTATATTATTTAGCACAGGGTCAGCTGGCCAGTCTGCGCTCCACAAACTACTGTGAGTTATTTTATTATATTTTGCTACAATTATTATTATATCCTGTCGTGCCATAAGGGCCGTACATTATCATTATCATTATTATTATTAGTATTATACTCCATAGTGCCATAGTACTATTATATTATTATTCTGCTAAGTCATAAGGACCGCATATTATTATTATTTTTATATTTGATTTGGCCATAAGGGCTGGTCATTTATTATTAATTTCTTTATTATTATTTATACTGTTTGTGCCTATATTATTATATCTTTACCTGTTGGGCCAGAAGGGCCATATATTATTGTACTCTGTCGTGCTATAAGGTCCGTATATTATTATTTTATTATTTATGCCACTGGCTATAAGAGCAGTGCGCTAACTATTATGTACCCACATTTTACCTACTTATTATTATATTATTTATATTGTGCTCAGCTAATCATTTATTAATTATTATACTATTTAGCTCTAATAGCTGGCACATATTATTATTTATATTTTTATATTGGATGTTGCTGTGATTTTTTATATATTTGTGTCATTATTATTTAGATTTTGTATTATGGCTGGTACCGAATTCCGTCCCGGGCCCCCTATGGTTCCATGACCGAAGACCGAATTCCGTCCCGGGGGCGGAGCAACTATGTCCGAATTCCGTCCCGGGGGTGGATAAACTATGTCCGAATTCCGTCCCGACTAGTTTTAGACGGTATTTATATAAGTTTAAATTTTATAGAACTTCAAGAGGCTTCGCCTGACATCAACACACAGGCTACGCTACAATTAAAGCCGTGATCGCAAATTGTAACGAACGCTATTTATCTCTATCTGTAATAGTGTAATCTGTATTTATGTGTACATTGTGTATACCTACCTAATGCAAAAGAATAATGTAATTTTCTTATCGTATTTTATATCTTTCATATCTTTATCGCCTAATCGGCATTTTAAAAATATATAGATATTCCGCGTTACGAAATCGTATTAAATCGTTTTAATATCGAAACTATATATGAACAGGCGTCAGTTATTCGTCAGAAATTCACTAGAGTGCATCGATTGTTATTTTATCGTTATTTTTTACGTTTTTGTTCGTCCGTTCTTTTATTTATTGCAGTATGGCTGGTATTGCATACGAAACAGTGGTAGGTGAGAAAGGCAAACCTATAATAATTATTGAAGGCGCGAAATTCCGTCGACAGAAACAGTTAGCAAATAATGTAGTTAGGTGGACATGCAGTACTCATAAAACATGTAAGTGTTTTTTAAAAATTGACGAAAATGGCACGTGTTTAAGCGATTGTTTATTGATCCATAACCATAAAAAAGATAATATCCAGAAATTAGATCGACAAAAAATAAGCAATTCAATAAAACGAAAAGCCGTCGATGATCCCTCTGTTCGACCTTCAAAACTTCTCCAGACTGAGTTGCAAAAATCTGGTTCTCTTAACCTCACAATACAAGATGTTACATTGATAAGAAAAAACGTTGGATACACTAGACTTGCCCATTTACCAAAACTACCGAAAACTTTTTCAGAATTTCATAATGCACTGAACGATATGACATTACAGACAAACGAGAATGAGACGTTTTTACTTCATAACGATGCCGATAATAATATTATCTGTTTTTCAACCGATACAAATATAAAAAAAATGACCGAATGCTCAAAAGTCACGGCTGATGGAACATTTTACAGTTGCCCTAACCCTTTTCTACAAGTTTTTTGCATTCATGGGCTGGCTAATAATGTTTTTATACCGTTGATGTTCTTTTTGTTGCCAAATAAGCTACAAACATCTTATGAACGAGCTTTTTCCTTTCTTTTAGAAAAAATAAAATCACTTAATTTGAATTTTGCTCCCGATAACATACGTGTTGACTTCGAACCCGCGATTCATGCTGCAATTAAGAAAATGTTTCCTCATATTCCTGTATTTGGCTGTCGTTTTCATCTAGGCCAAAGCTGGTGGAGAAAAATACAGAGTTTGGGTTTGAGCACTGAATACCGAAAATTTGACTCATCGATAAGTATCTTTCCGAGATCGTTATTTGGATTGCCATTTTTACCTCCTAACGCAGTAAGTGATTCGTTCGTATTCGATTTTGTTTCGATTAAACCTGATGATGCCAGAGTAACTAAGTTCTGTGATTATTTGCTGGATACATATATTTCAGAGAGTGCTCTTTTTCCACCATCTATTTGGGCTGAATATTCACCTTGTGTATCCCGTACCACAAACAATTGCGAGTCATTTCATTCGAAATTCAACATTATTTTTATACTTCAAAACCAAACATATTTCAATTCACAGAAGCTGTAAAAGCTGTGCAAACTGAAATTTATATAAAAATGCGGAGTACATTGCCAAAATCAAAAATAACATTGGAGAGAGAACAGTTTTTAAATGATAAAATGATGCTTTGGAAAAGTCGAAACATAGATCGACACCAGTTTGTGTGTCAGGTGTCGTCTAAGTTTTTACCAGCCTATTTCAAATCTAAAAAATAATAATTTAAAAAAAAATTACACATAACATATATTATACTTATACTCTTAAATTTATTAAAATACTTATATGACTGTCATATTTATACATAAATGGCATATACTGTAAATGGAGTTTTTTTTTTTTGCTCCGTATATTAATAATAAATAAATAAGGCTGTTTTGCCGGATTTTACATTTTTAAACATGCCAGCAAAGCTGCCAGTCCTAAGCCTGGAGAAAATGTGAAGGAAAATGTTACTGCCACCTATATCATAGTTACAGGTAGTAGGACGGAATTCGGACATAGTTTATCCATCCCCAGGACGGAATTCGGACATAGTTTATCCATCCCCGGGACGGAATTCGGACATAGTTGCTCCGCCCCCGGGACGGAATTCGGTCATTTTCAGCAACCCGGGACGGAATTCGGCAATTGCCTGTATTATACAGCAACCAGATTTACCAGCAACCGTTGTTACCATTTATTATTTACACACAAACACATACACATATACACAGATAACACACTCACATCATTACGTAGCTTATCGGTATCTGCTTGGCGACCCCATCCACTGCCGATCGAACTATTTTCATCACTACACACTTACATAAAAACACCGGGCGTCCTAGTAAAATAAATACACAGGCTTAAATTATCGCATTTTGGGGATCGAGTTCACGGCTTATTATTATTCGTACTCGAACCGAAAAATATGATAATATAAGATACAATAAGTAATAATAAACTTTTAAGATTTTTAGATTTTAAGCGGAGTGATGAATGTATTGATTTTACAAAGTTGTTTATTTTTTTGTGTGTCTGTGTACACGATAAGTTATCGAAATAATGCTTCGATTTTCAATTTCAGTAGCTTTTCCAGTTAAGGAGAAAAGAAAATTTTTACGCAAAATCAATTTTTGAAAAAACCAATTTTAGATATTGGTATAACTCTAAAACAAATTACCGTAGAAACATTACATTTTCACTGAATTTTTTTAATAAAATTTTTTGTACATGATAAAATTTTCAAACTATTTCAAATTTTTTTAAGTTATTAATAGACATTTGAAATTTTCAATATTTTTAGTTTTATTATTATTTTTTTTTTTTGTAAATGACAATACATTTTTATTCGTTCAGTAAAAAATCTTCAAAATTTAATGCAAGGCTCCTAATATATTGTTACAGTGATAGTTAAAAAATATTAAAAATACAGTCACAATTTTTTTTATAAGCATTGAAAGTTCGACTTTTGATAAAATACGTAAAAATCACGAAAATTTAAAATTTATTTTGAGTTAGAAATTCATAAAAAATGTTTAAATCTATGTTAACCTACGTTTGGGGTGCCTACGCCTAAACTACCGAGCTACTGTTTGTGATGCCAGCAACTGTTAAAACATTAACACTTAAGCTGTGTGTCTACCGTACGACGTTAACTGATGTGTATTTGATGTAATCGTATATAATTCGCGTGTAATACGCTTATATTGCTTATTATTCGACGGGGTGTGTGAAAACCTCGTGAATGGATAACTTTTAAAATTCGGTCAGTTTAGGTCAACTGCTAAGCGAACAAACCGATTTTGTGGGAAAACTACAAATTGACAGCTTTTAAAAGTCGTTAACTATGCGATACCGGCACGAACGGCGCGCAAAAAGACTAAACGGATGAAGAAAACGAAAAAAGTCGGCAAAAAAGTCCGACCAGCGGCACTTTTGCGATCGACATACGAATATAAATCACACACCGGCGGATTCGGGAGATAGCCAGCGAATCGAATATTAATGGGTGTCGAAACAGGGTGTAAAAGCGTCGAAATCGGGTAAATACACTAAACTATGAGGCAAAACGATAAGGAAGAGGCGGTAAAAATTTGAAATCCGTAAATTGCCAAAAATTATTCCAAAATATATCTTTTTTTTATGATATGCCAAAACGTACTTAAATGTATTTTTGATAATATTTTAATTAAAATTAAAAATTATTTTTTAGTTTGAATTAAATAAAAAATATAGTCCTATATTATTGAACATATTTGAATCGATTTAAAAAGAAATAATTACTTATCACATCATTTAAAAATAATACCTTATCTTCAAAATTATTCGTCTATTTATAAATGGTTTGTTTTTATTGACAATGTCGTTCCCTTGAATATTTTCATTATGACGACGACGATGGACTCATTGTATAATGTAGTATAGTCGACAAGCGTCTAGCCACAGGGAACCCGAATGGCTGCAAGATGGCCGACTTCGTTATCATTACCAATTCTATTATCAATTTATTTTCAAAAATATTATATAAATTATTTCCTTTGATCCTTACCTTATTTCCATCAAAGTTGAATAATATAAGAGCTTTACTTTATCTTATTTTAAATATTATACAGGTAAATTTGAATTTTTACTAATTGTTAAAAAACTTAACTGTTTAATTAAATGTACAATATTGTAATTCTTTAATTCTTATCAATGTGTATTTTAATTTATAAATACACCTTGATTCCTATTTAAAATCAAGATGAATACAATTAATAATTGGATAATATAATATATTAAAATTAGTAACACTGTATATTCCAGTTAACTATTAGTTAGCATTGATTATAAATCGTAGGTTAAGAAATAGAATACACACATGGATAATTGATTTATTAAATATTGATTTTGAATTATGAGTACAATACTACAATATGTTATAGTCATTATAATTTATAATAATTCTAAGTTCATAAAATTCATAATAGTTAATAATAATTAGTCGTTAAAATAATTGTTTTTCGCCACATAATATAGTACCAATATATAGTATAATTTTGTGATTATAATATTCAATATAATAATAATTAGTTGTCAAATGAGTTAAAATAATTATAAAATAATAAATCAATGTTATAGTTGTTAACTAAGTAATAATAAATTAAAAATAATAATTTTGTTGTAAATTATGTCTTTCTTTGATCATAATAATATAGGTAGGTCCTAATTTTGTTCCTTGTCCAATAATAGATATGCAACTATAAAATTTTGCTCTTCTTGGTTCGGTACTAAAATGTTTAATGTGTTTTTTTCTATATTTCTATTAGCTTTAGTGGATTGGAAACGGCGTTGAGGAGTTATTTTTAATTTGTTGGGCGATGTTTGGCAATGAGACGGTGTCAAATTCTTAAATAGTTGACCATCAGCATTACTGCTTAAAGCATTTAAGGTAGGTGTAACAGAAGAAAGACATTTTTTTAAAATGCCTAGTTCTTCTGAACTAGAAATCCTATCTAAAATATTATTAAAATATAATCTGACTTTATCTTTTTCAGTTGCTAATTGACTTGATGATTTGGTTGAATTGTTTAACTGGGATACAATAATAGTTGTTTCATTGTCACGCTCGATATTATTTTTGAAATTTGCAACTATGTTATTAGAATTTATATTTTCAACGTTTCTCTTTAGAAATTGACAAACCAAATGTATGTGTTTACACATGTTCCATTTTATTGCACTATCAATGCAGGAACATGAGTAGCAATGTATGCATGACTGACAATCATAACAATTTATTTGACAGTCACAGTTGGATTTGAGATTGTTCACCTCATACATTTCATTGGTTTTTCCTGATAAAACATTCCAACTATTACCGTCAACATTTTCAAGCACCATCTCCAGAGACATTGAAATGCTTGTCTTATGCCTTTTGCGCAACTCTTTTACTTTTGAGCTTATTTTATGTAACACAATAAGCCTATCTATTGACTTGTCTCTAATATATCTCATTAAGGCATGCAGAGATTTATCAAGTCGCTTCACCTTTTTGCCTTGTAAGAATATGTGTTTTAGAGTGCGATGCATTCTTTCAATATGCATATTTGTGTTTATTCTGCCATGTATTCAGTGGCATATTGGGCTCAATCTGGGCAGTTTGAGAAATGTATGGTATCGTCATCTTTTGCCATTTGATTTATAGCACTGTCAAACATTCTATTGAAGGCTTCAGCATCTTGCTCTTGAAGTAATGTTCGCAATACTTTATATATTTCCACTTGTTTTGTTTTGTTTTTAATTTTATTTAAATTTTTTCTCCAGGCACGGTCTACATGCCAAGTACAATAGAGCCTATGTTTCGGTGGTTCCATTTCAACAACCCAAGCGTTATAAAAACTTTCAGCCATATCTGAGATGAAGACATTGGGCTGAATAATACCAGTTTTGTCCCTTACCTCAGAAAACAATATTCTCAAGACCATTTCATCAACTCGATTACTTATCATAAAACAGCATGGAAATCCTTCTCTTATATCATCAAGAACCATGATTGTTGTCAAATTAAAATGGTACGAATTCATTCCATGTGTTTCATCAATACAAATGACATCATTTCCAAATTTGCTTAACATTGATTTTTGATAATCATTCATTATGAGCAATAAAAAGTCATCTTCTTTTAGTTCGATATGATTAGTGTCGATTTGACCTTGTGGCTTGTAATAAACAAGGCTTAATTTGTCATCAGATTTTAATTTTTCCACCCATGCTCCAACACTTGTAGCATCATTAGAATAATGTACTGCCTCATTATTAAGATTATATGAAGCTTCAATATTAAACAAATCTTTCTTGGTTATTAAATGAGTTCATTCTAAATGATTGTTGGCAATATTACCACGAATTTTGTCCAAAATTTTATCAAATGGATTTTTTTGTGATATTTTAGATGCTATATCATCTCTGGCACATTTATTTAAAGGCAGTGTACTATTTCATTTTCATGACCTACATGATTGCCATTAAATTTAACGGTACATTTTTTGGTAACATTTGACTCTATGACATTAATGCTAGCTGGACAGTACCCGTTTATTTTGTTAGAACCCTGTGTTTTTAAATGCCGTTGGCCTGTACTAATTGTAGTGATCGCCGTGCAGGACACGTTGTTCACTAGTACATTAATTATTTAACGACGTCGCACGTTCGTCGCCAGTCTTGAGATGTTGTTTGAGAAAAGAATAGCACTTATAATTTAATGTTACGTTTTAAAGAATTGACACAACTTTTAAATACTTAATACAGCTTTATTAAATTAAACGTACAATTGAAAATAGTTTAAAAACTAAGTACTGGGGAGACTTATACTCGCGGCGATGTGGCTGTAACAAAGTCCACGACGAGCATAAGCCTTACAAGAGTGATGATCCTAATCTAAGTAATGGTAGGTGCGTTACTCATATTTATATGAGCTCTAACAATGGCCTATCGGTGGCGTGATATAATGTATTCTCATATTAACTTCTAATAATGTCGACTTGCATTATTATAAGCCTATGTGAAACAACTTGTTGTTCTCACCTCTGATCCACGCTTCCCGTTATTTAAGCCCCTTTTATATTGTATATTGATATCTAACATTACTTATTATAAATTACGCCGAATGCATAATTTAATATTCTAGCCGATATTTATTAATATCCCTAATATTGTTATATTGCATTATTATGCGACTCAGTGAAACAACTTGTTGTCTTCACCTTTTGATCTACATATCCCGCTATTTAGGTCTACTAGTCATTTATATTAATACCTACGTTACTACTCATAAATTATACTACCTGTATAATTTATGTATTTTATATTATTAAATTTAAAACGTATTATAGGTTTTGGGTTTACTACATAATTGAATTATAGAAGCTACTTCTGTGACATTTGTAATAACTGTAAATTTGATTTCCTTTTATAGAGGACCATGGTTTTTGATATACAATGACTGAGTGGATAGTTCAATTTCACGTTTCCAATTGTTAAAGTCATCAATGCTTTCAAATTCAAAACTATCAGCATTTTGTAAAATATTATGATCTTTTTCATAGTGTAGATTCATATTTTTATATGAGGCAGTAAATAAACACATAGCACATTGGACTACGATTGCTTTCAATTGCTGGAGCAATTGGATGAGCAACTTTTTTGTGTTCAATTAAATTTTTTTGATGACAATATGATTTTGTACATTGGTCACAAGTAAATATATACGAATTACTATTTTTCTGTTTTTTTTGTTGGTGCTATTTCATCCAACTTTAACTAAGGGTGTTTTATTTTTATATGAGCTCTTAATTTTTTTAAAAATTTAAACGGTTTTTCACACTCTACACATTTCAATTCATTTATGTCAGACATGTTCTTAAAAACCTAATTGGACAAAATAAAATATTGATGCATATTTATTGTACACAAATAATATTTATAACTTTTGAATTTGTTAATAAATAGACATTTATTTTGTGAATTTGTAGTTAATTAAACACTCACAACACCATAAACATTTTTACAATACATATTCAAATAACAAATATAAAGGTTGCCCCAATTCAATTATGAAAACACTAAAAAATTAGTATACTAACATTTAAAACAACATTGAAAACGAAATTATAATAGTATAATTACAAATAAAATAAAATAATAATAATTCAGAACAGGGATGATGGATCCTTATTCGCCAGCTTCATCATTGACAAATTGGAATAGAAAAGTAGTGAAGGAACACGGAATAATCTGAATGCACACCATTAGTCCTCATACGTCCGCATGCATAGAAAAAATAAATAAAATACAATTAAAACAATATTCCAAGTTAGTACATCAAGAAAAGGGATGAATAAAACATTTAAACTCAAGTATTGGTGAAAACTTTTACAGTATTGTACATTTAATTAAACAGATAAGTTTTTTAACAGTTAGTAACAAATTCAAATTTTCCTGTTTAATATTTAAAATAAGATAAAGTAAAGCTCTTATATTATTCAACTTTGATGGAAATAAGGTAAGGATCAAAGGAAATATATTTTTGAAAATAAATTGATAATAGAATTGGTAATGATAACGAAGTCGGCCATCTTGCAGCCATTCGGGTTCCCTGAGGGCGAAATTTGAAAACGTGTCATGGTCGGCTCATTTAACCCGAGCGGATCAAAACCACCCTGATCCATGCACATTATTATCAATTCTCTGTTATCACTATAACATTTTTCGGCTGATAATAAATGTACTATATTATTATTATCTGTATTATGTAGAAAAAATTATTATTATTGTTGTATTGTTTTAATGTTGTAATTTTTTTAATGTACAATATGGACAAAAAAGAAAAACAAAAAGGTGAAAACTGTTGCCATATATGTAAAAAGTTCAAAGTACCTATCTAAATCCTGTATTTTTTGTCATTAAAATTAATTAGATACAAAATAGTTTAACTTACAACTAATCAGGGAACTTGTCTAAATATATTTTTACTTGCGTTCCACAATATTACTTTTTCTAACACTCAAAAGCTACAAAAACAACTGTCATTTTTACAAGAATATTAAATTAGTTATTATAAATTATAATATATTAGGATTATAATATACATGATCATATTCAGTATTTACAACTTGGCTGGATCTAGTCGTATGATTAATAGCTTCTATAATAGACACCTTTTGCTTCTCAGTTGGTTTTGACAGTCTACCTGTGGTTAATTTTCGTTTCTTTTTCGTTGAATGAAAGCGTTGCTGATTTATATTTCTGTGACTTGGCATGTCAGGTAATTCTGAGAAATGGGGCCCAGATGTGTTTGTGTTTTCAGAAACATTTTTATTTGATTGTAAAATCTGAATAGCTTCTTCTATTTTCTTACATGCTTCAAGTTTACCTTCATCTGTAGCAGAATTAGCAATTCCTAATGCTGCATTAAGCAAAGCTGTTAATTGACTCGAAGCTGATACTGCATCTCTTAGATGAACTGTTTGCTCCTGTGATCCCATTACAACACTGTTATTATGACTTTCAAAGGCTGAGGTTGTTGCTTCTTCATTAGTAGTTAAAAAGGTTTGTTGTTTATTAGATATGCGTACACAAGCATGCACATGTTTACAAAAGTTCCCCTTAATTTTAAAATCAATGCATGTACATGTGTAATAATGAACACATACTTTACATTCAGGGCATGACAGAGGGCAGCCCATACAACTTCTGTAGTTATTAATCGATACAGAATATAATGTTGGTCCAGAAGATGACTGTACAAGCCATGTTTTCTCGTCAATTATTTTTATCTTGCTGTCCTCAATGTTGTTGCTTCGATGATGACTATGGGCAATCTGCTCCATTCGGAATGTAGGTTTATTTTTTGCCATGCGAATGATTCGTTCAAACATCATATCTCTTGAAAAACGCATCAGAAAGCTAATACATTTATCGACTCTCCTGTTCTGGTTTCCATGCATGTAACAATATTTAAGTTTTTTGTGCATGGCTTCTAAAAACATATTTGTATTTAAGGCGAGATCACTTCGATAGCAAAATGCCCATTGCTCAGGTCGATGAGCATAGTGTTTTTCGAAGTAAGCACCAAAATTATGAGTGTCAGTATCATCATTACACATTGCCAGAAAACTTTCTAAGGACTCATGAAATTTTTCAATATGCAAAATCTCCATGAGTGTGCGGCAAGCTTTATATACTTCAGATTGCTTCATTAGGTCTGGTATTTTATTGAGGTTGTTTCGCCAGCTTCTATCAATATGCCAGTTGCAAATTAAATGGTGTTGAGGCTTGCACATTATCTTTGTCCAGGAGTTGATATATGTAGGAGCATCGTCAGACATCAATATTTTGGCAGGAATAAGACCCATTTTTCCCTTTACAGATTTAAAAAACTGAGAAATAGCTACAAAATCAATCCTGTTGCTGATACAAAAAGCCACTGGACATCCAGCTCCAAATTCATCAATGGTAAGCATTTTTGTGAGCTGGAAGTCATGTTCTGTTGTCCCATGAGTGCTGTCTATGCAAACTTTGTCAATAGCATATTTTGATAATACATCTTGCTGATATTTTGTCATTAATACAATCATAAAATCATCTTTCATGAGGTCATCGTTTTTTTCGCATCCTTGCATTTTAAAATATAGAACAGGTGAGTTCTCTCCGAGTGCCATCTGTTCTTGAACCCACATCTCAGTGCTGAATGCATCATTCTTATGTACTACATCCCTATCCAATTCATAGTCTCTAACAATATTATATAAATCTCGTTTTTCGACAATATGCAGGCGTTGAATATTCTCATTTGACACTACTGATTCACGGATGTCATCTAAAATTCGATCGAAAGTCACTCCAATTTTTATTTTTCCAGCCAGTTCATCACGTTCCTCTTTAGTTAAATGTAAAAATTTAATCGACTTGGAATGGCCCACGTGTGTCTTGCAATAATCTACTGTAATGCGGCCTTCAACATTCGTTACAACTATTCGAGCAGGACATCTTGAACCAATTTTACTGGAATGCGACCATTTTAGTCTTTTGCCTGTGCCTGTCAACCGGGATGATCCTGATCTATGACATCCATAGTACGATCTATTTCCATTAACCCTCTGAATGGTAAAAAAAGCTAGATCTTTTTTTTCAGTGATACTTTTCCATTTTTTAAATTCTGAATCATTAAAAAAATATGTATAATATTTATTATAAATAAACATGTATAACAACGTTATTGCAATAGGAAAAATTAAAATATTTACCATCAACAGATTCAAAGATTTTAGACACAACCTCCAAGTGTACATCATGGACTATTTCTATGTGCTCATGAAGCTTTGGTGTAGCATTAAATGTTGACTCACATAAAGGACATTTCAACGACACAAGACTTTTATATTCATTTTCAGATGGATGAACTTGGCGCATATGTTTCATTAAATTGCTTTTATTGCTAAATTTACCATCACACAGCTTGCAATACTCCCTCAATGAATCATCCCTTTGATCATGTTCAGTTCGAATATGCTGGTTAAGAGACTTTAGGTCCAGAAAAATTGTATTGCACCTAAAGAATAAAATTTAATAACAATTATTAATGTTAAAATAGAAAGGGCATCCAATTTTAAATTAATATATCCACCACCAGAAGGTTTTCTACTCAATATTCAAGATGGTTCTCTAGTTTTTAGTTAATAACTTACTCTGAACAAGTTCCAGGTGTTTTATGTATATCGTTGATATGTCTTCGTAATGTTGTAGATCCAGCGATTTTTTTTTACATATATGACATCAGTTTTTACCATTTTATTTTGACAATACAAATACACATAAAATGACAAAAAAAACCATAAAAACAATAAATGCAAAATAAAAATTATTTAGATTTGTATGTTATGGAAACACATTTTTAGTCAATTGTACTTGAGTTCACATTTACAAAATACCACCACCACCAGTAGGTTTTCAACTCAATATTCAAGATGGTTCTCTAGTTTTTAGTTAATAACTTACTCTGAACAAGTTCCATTTGTTTTATGTATATTGTCGATGTGCCTTCTTAATGTTGTGGATCTAGCGAAATACTTTTCACAAATATGGCAACAGTTTTCACCTTTTTGTTTTTCTTTTTTGTCCATATTGTACATTAAAAAAATTACAACAATAGTAATAATTTTTTCTACATAATACAGACATGAACTAAGATATACAGGACTGGAAACGACCAAATATCACAGGGAACCCAATGGACTCAAAAAAAGTACGCATCGATTTTTGGCGCACTCTATCAGTCAAATATATTACTCATTTTAATGTTGATAATATACATTTTCGAAATTTGATAATAATTTAGCAGTAAACAAAAAACAATAGGTAAATGTAAATTTAAATATTTATTAATTATGATTTTTTTATGACACTGTAAGTTTGGAACATTTTTTCTTTTTAGCGTTTACTTTTGCAATATTTTTATTTGCTATTTGTGTATACTGCCGCATTCGCATGGTGACATAGTACGATAAAATTGATGCTAATGTATCACACTTGTGTTGACTACAAGGCCACTTAATGCTTTTTAGCGTGTGTGCAAAGAAATCATCAATCGTCAAATTAAAAGCATCACTGTAGTCACAAAATTTAGAAAATGATTTTTCCATTTCGGTAATTAAAGAAAATAAAATAAACTTTTAAAATTCCAAATGAAAAAAGTAGCAAACTATAAACGAAAATGTACATTTAAGTAAATTAAGTAAATAATTATAAACATAAATTGATTTAAGTTTAGAACATCAATTGGGCGGCAAATAAAAAATTAACTTGGTAATTTGGTAACATTTAGTACTATAGATGGCGCTCGAGATCGATGTGTACGATTAGCTAGACAATTGCGGACCCATCCCCCGCGCTCCGCCGATCATGACGTTTCCAGTCCTGTATATCTAAGTTCGTGATACAGATAATAATAATATAGTACATTTATTATCAGCCGAAAAATGTTATAGTGATAACAGAGAATTGATAATAATGTGCATGGATCAGGGTGGTTTTGATCCGCTCGTCATTTAACTAACGCCTCTTATCAGCACTATTATTATCAGTATCACACTATCACAGCAGTTGCCTTATAATCTGTTTCACATTTTTTTTGTATGAATTTAATTTAATTAACTTGGTAATTTGGTAACATTTAGTACTATAGATGGCGCTCGAGATCGATGTGTACGATTAGCTAGACAATTGCGGACCCATCCCCCGCGCTCCGCCGATCATGACGTTTCCAGTCCTGTATATCTAAGTTCGTGATACAGATAATAATAATATAGTACATTTATTATCAGCCGAAAAATGTTATAGTGATAACAGAGAATTGATAATAATGTGCATGGATCAGGGTGGTTTTGATCCGCTCGTCATTTAACTAACGCCTCTTATCAGCACTATTATTATCAGTATCACACTATCACAGCAGTTGCCTTATAATCTGTTTCACATTTTTTTTGTATGAATTTACAAACGATTTATTAGCTAGTAAGAAATATATCTTATCCGAGTCCAATTTCTACGGTTTTATTGACAATTTGAAACTATTCATTATTTTATCATAAGTTTGATCTGTTTTGCATAGATTGGAAGGCAAAAATTATTAATATTTTCAAACAAACTCAAATACTATTTATTAATTTGTATTCAAATCAGATTTACTATATACCTGATGCATGTCATAATATGAAATTAGCAAGAAATGCTCTTGGTACTTACAGGAAATTTAAAAGTGATAATGGTATAATTGATTGGGCATTTATCCAAGATCTAAATAAAGGTAAATCTAAAGATAATTATATAGTTTTCAATAATAATTTAGTTGTTTTTTTAACTAACTATTATAGCTCAAGAGAACATTGGGTTACATTTAGGTAATAAATTGCCATCCGTTTATATTTTTTTGGAACATTAAATGAACCTGCATTTGATGACAGTGAGTATTATGATTATTAGACATATTTTGCCATATTAATTAGTCATAAACAATAGAAGAAAACAATAAAATACAAAATAATACAAATTTTTTAGTATGTGTAAGTTTTTAAAATATTTATAAAATCAATCAAAAATTGACAGTCAAAAATACTAAAAAATATAAGTAAAAAATCAATAATTAATAATTAATACATTCAATCAGCTTTGTCATATTAATTAGTCATAAACATTTACTTAGCACTGTGTGTGGCTCCTACAGATTTATTTGCTTCTACACAATAATTTATAGAATGTGGCATTTTTTGTGGTTTTGGAGGCAATTGTATAGGGTTAAATGGTTTTCGAGGTAGTTGGCTTGAAGACAGTCTATTACTACTATACCCATGCTCGGTCACATTTTTCCATTTAGGGCATCTGCTCGTAGTTAATGTTTTTCTTCCTCCAATTTGAGTGACTCGTCTTGATCGAGCGATTGGCTGCGTGCCAATTTCTTTGTTGCTAATTAATTTTGGTTTTTTGGAAGTATGATTTAAGCCCGAGTACTTACCAAACGTCTCCATCGCAGAGGTTAGACTAGCATCTGTTATCACGTTTTTTTTGTATGAATTAACAAACGATTTAATAGCTGGTAAGAAATATGTCTTATCTGAGTCAAATTTTCTCTTCATGTCTTCTACTGTTTTATTGAAACTATCCATTACTTCGTTATAAGTTTGATCTATATTTTGATGATTAATCTCAGGGTCCATGTTCTCATTTATTTGTTCACTTTGTTTATTTGTTTGTATGCAATTTTGATCTGAATCTTTATTATTATCTTTATTAAATTCCATATAATTCATGTCTGTAGCCGAACCTACCATCCACTCTCTATGTCGGAACAACCAGATCCTAATATGTGTAATTTTTTTTTCATGTCCTCTGTCATAGGTAAACAAATGCTCAAATCTATATTTAATTTCTGAGCTATGAACATTTGGTGTTTACATGGAAACCCTGTATCTCCACGAGGACATGAACAAAGGCCAAGATCTAAATCCACTAGGTACTGAGTATTGTGAAGTATATTTGTTACATCAAAAAGCATGGGACTTGTATCAACAGGTTTGTATCTTAAATACTTCTTCTGTGCTTTAGTAAGACTATATTTATTTTGTAGGTATTGCGGTGGTCTATTAGCAGCTATATCCAAAAGTTTCATCTCATAAAAGGCATCTAAATCATTTATAATGAAATAAAATAATTGCACCGGAGAATAGGCCTTAGTTCGCTGGAGTATGACATCTTTCACAATCTTCATACCAGCCTCACTTATGTTATTTGTATTCTGACCTCTAGTTATTAGGCCTTTTCGAAAACATAATGCCCACTGCTCTTTTCTTTGGTATAACTTTTGTAAATAAGATTCAAATTTAGGATATTGTACAACAAATTCATTTTTAAATGCATTTGCGCTCCTAAACTTGAATATTCTACCATTGAATACTCATATTCAGCTGGGATTTGACTCTAGATCATTAATTAGTCATTGTTAATACTTAGATTATATATGTCTATGGTGTATGGCGTATAGAATAATGATTATTACTTGAAGGTCCCCATTTATTTGTTCCCTTCGTTCCTCCTTAACTTCTAAAGGATCATCAACATTGTCTTTTAACTGTTCATTAACTTGAGGATGTGTTTTTAAATGCCTTAACATATTATTCTTTTGAGTAAATTTCTTTTCACATTTAGTGCATTTAAATTCCCTTTCTATCTCTTTATTTATAATATTATGTTTTTGTATCATGTGCCTTTTTAAAGAGGAATTGTGTTTGAATGTCTGTTGACATTTGTCACAAACAAACTTCTATAAAAAATCAATTTACTTACTCATCAAAATTATAATATTATAGAATATAAAGTATCCCATTCCAATACAAAACATGAGAACAAAATAGAATCTAATCTGAAAATCCCTGTGACATTAATTGGTAATAATTGTATACCTATTATAAATAATATAATTTATGTTATTTTTTACCTTTTTCAGATCTAAAAAACATGGCACTATTTTATATACTATTCTAAAATGAAAAAAGATAATCAACTGGAATGTTTGTCGATACAGCTTATTATAATAAACTATTTAGGTTATTGATTGGTGTAATAATTAGGGCTAGGATTTATGGGCAATAACAAATTATAAAATATACATTTTATTTACCAAAATATGCAAAAAAAACTATGAAAAATTACGACTTGGTACAATTTGTAAGAAATAATATATTTGCAAACGTCAAAGTCATATACCTAATATATATATTCTATGTAAATAAAAAAACTACATTACTTATTATACGTACAATTACAAAAGGTATACCTTAAACGCCTTTTCAAAGCGTAAATATTCTTAATTTTGTAGTGTGTTTCATCATTATCTATATGAGTACTATTATTTTTTATTTAGGCATTCATATTTAGTAAAACACTATATGTAAGTATTATTTAGAAGTAGTTTTTCATAAAATCATATCGAGAATTATGTGGCAATGATATGATATATTATAATTTTGAAAAATTCTTAAGAAAAACTATTGTCTCTACAGCTATAAAAGTTACGTTCCTAGACAATGGTTAGGCCCCTCCAAAAATTCCCCCGTAGTTGGGGTTAGGTTAGGTCGGGTGAATATTGAATAAACAAAATTATTCTTATCCACGGTTAAAGATAAGTATATATATAATATAAATATTTAACCGTGTTCTTATCACACCTGGGTATCTATGATATTATCACTGAAAAAAACAAAATATAATTTTACTATTTGTTCCACAAAATACTTGTTCCAAACGTGGAACATATAGTTTGTGGAACAAATAGTAATTGGGACAAATATTTTGCGGAACAAATAGTCATCGGAATAATGTTTTGCGGAATAAATAGTAATCGGAACAAGTGTATTGTGGAACAAATAGTAAAACTACGATGAAATAGTAGTTGGAACAAATATAGTGTGGAACAAATATTTTGTGGAACAATTTGTAGTGAGCCGACTTATTGTACGTTTTATCGAACACGACAAATCGTATCAAGTAAAACGGAGCGTGTATACAGCAAATAGTACGTCTTATCGAATCGGAATGAAATCCAAGATTGGATCGAAAGACTGATGTGTTTTTCATTTTCCACGAAATTGAACGACAAGTCGTCACATGTAAACACAGATTCGACGCATTGTACAACTTTTCGTCCAATTTTCGTTTAATTCTCTCCTAGACCAAGTTTCAGCTCGACCTACAAACTTAACATAGTTTCGTTATTGTGATAGTTTATGTTTTTTGCGAACTTGTCTGATTTACGGCAATGTTCCCACGAATTTATCGCAGAATTTATTGAATTGTACAAAAGTTTTCCTTGTTCATGTCTGCTGATATTAAATGGATCGAGCCAGCATATTTGGTATGTTTAAACTGTACGAGGGACATTATTGGACATTTAATTGTGATTCCCAATGCTTTATCACTCTCCTCTTGCTTACATTTCCGAAGAACAGTCTTTTCATAAATGTTTGCTGGAATTTTATCTCCATAGTTAAGTGGTTGTACAGCTTTTCGTTTCCAATTACTTGCACACTCATGAAGAAGTTCTTGTCCTACCTCATGACGTTTAGCACCATTTAATGGTCTTTTAGACTTATGGTTTACATTTATTTGCATTCCTTGAATTATTACATTTACAACTAATGCCATAGCTTCGTTTGGTTTTTCACTAACCCATCCAAAAACTGAAGCTTGACAATCCTTATATTTTCCAGAGAATGTCAAATAATGCTGTAATCCATTTTTATTATCGTTTTGTACACGACAACGGTTTTTATAGATTATATTACATGGAATACAACAATGTTTGATAAACTTATCATTTATTATATTGGTCCACACATCTTGTTTCAAAACTGTATAATTTTTATTATGATTATTTTACTATACTTTACATTTATTGGACTCATCGTAACATATTCTCGATATGGTATGTCAAATTTAAAAAGTTTTTTATCTTCATCAATCAACCCATCTGATTCATCATCAGCTATAGAATCAGTATCATCTTCATCATCGTCTTCATAACATATTTCATTATTTTTAGTCCAAGTTCCAATCTTATCTCTTAATAATGTTTGCCATGAATGGTGGTCTTGGTATAAACTAATATATAATGATTTGGCAGACATTTTTGAATTTAGTTCTTCACTAATTTTCATCCATAGTTTATTTGAGTAGTGAACTAGGTTACCATCAGTATCTAACAACTCATTTGCATAAAATTCCAATTTTTACAACACTAGTTCTGGGTCGACGAAAAGACGTCTACCAACTTGCAACTAAAAAAAAATAATAAAACTTAATAAGTACCTAATTAAAACCAATTACCTATACCTATAAAAAATTATTTTTTATTCTCCTATACTACCGAGGTAAATTCTGACTAACTTCTATATATTACCACTAACAATTCGATTAATTTGTTATGTTGGATTTTTATTGATCGTTTTGTTAATCCCTTAGAAAAATATTAGTATTGCATTATAAAACAGGTACCAACTAATTTATCTTTCTAGATATCTAATTTAATTTAAATCCAAAACATCTTGATATGTTATTAGCATTGAATATAACTTCAAACCTAATATTTATAATAAAAACAAAAATATTAATATTAAAGTACCTAGATATTTTTAATAAAAAAATTAATGTTGAGTAAATAATGTATTTAAGGATTTTTATTCTTTAGTTAAAGATGATTAGCAAAACCTATCAATCCACAAAAGTATTCAGGTTTAATGAATTATACATTAATATGTACTTAATTTTAATATTTAAATGTGCATTTAACAAATTTATATGCTCTTTATACTGCAGCTCCCTTAATTACCTAATTTGATTCCATTGAATACATCTATACTAAAATTTTCTATATTAGATAATAATGGGTTATAAAATATTGAGGCTTCGCTACGTTTTACTGTTTTTTAATAACAAATAAATATCTTTAAAACGACCAGAGGAAAAAATGGGTTATAATTAATTTCATTTAAAAAAATGAAGAACTTAATTTTATGTATGGTTTCACTATTTTGTTTTATTTTATTACTACCTATGTTTTACATAGGTACACTTTTGAAATTGATTTATGATATTATTTTTAAAACCGGGTTGTACGTTTATATACATAGAAACAAGAAGTTATTAAAATAATTATGAATATGTAACTATTGTCTATTACTATATATTATACAATATATTTTAGATTCTGAGCAGAGCAATGAATGTCTTTATTATTGATCTGGTTCCTTATTTGATACTTATTTTCAAATCTTAAATTCAATCAAAATTACTTTTTCAATTTATTTATCCAGCAAAATTGAAATTTTAAGTATGGTTCGTTAGTTACTTTTCACAGAATATGTGTCGTTATATCTATTTTAAAAATACCCACCCATGTATAGTCTATATAATATATATGTATGGGTCCATGATTGTTCCAAAAATTTAAAATTTATAACAACTATAAGTAAGTTAATATAGTTACAGCAGCATTAATAAAATTAAGATATTTTCTCAGGGTTAAGGTGTATAATATAATTGTTTCATTAAATTATTTAGCAAATTGGTCAAATAATTACTTTGAGGAATAACTACTTTTTATTTCATACATTAACCTCATTTTAAAATATAAATCTTATTGATTAGGTTGTAATTATAGTTATAAGAAGTGCATTTTAATAGGAATTTACAAATACAGTATTAAGAAAAAAAATTATGCCATAATAGAGGCATACATAATATAGTTGGTACTTACTTACAAGCAAATAAAAGAATAATTAACTTATAAAACTATAATTACCTGTTTTTGTACGGATTCCATCTTCAATTTTGTAAAAAACATGGATTAGACACACGATTTTTTTACAACAATAACAGCACATGAGCAACGCCAAATCGGTAATGATATTAATATGATAATGTGTTTTACAAACCACCCATGTCGATTATCAATTAAACCACAATCGGATATTTATATAAAAATAAACAATAAACTATAACTAATAACTATAAATATATTATTTTCCTAAATTCATTGCATTGTATTGTATTGGGATTTGTATAAAAATAACTCAGACAAGAAGTTATTCTTTCGTCAACTAACTAAATTTATATGTATACAATTATTTTGAATAATATAATATATTGTATTAATCCTTCAATAAATATGTTAGTTATATAGAATAGTAATCAACTAAATAGAAAATGTCATATTTAATGTCTATATATTATTGAATCATATATTCATATGTATTGTTATTAATATCATGTCTATAATAATTGTCATATTTGTACTGTTATACAAGAAATTCGCCAGCGCAAACCGGTGTAGATTTCCCCTTAAAAAGTAAACCGGTGTGGTTTTAAGAAATTCGCTGTACTAAACCGATTTAAAAATGAGACACACCGGTTTACTTTTTTTCGACCACGATAACGAGGTGGTCGATAAATACCAGGAGGACGCTATAGCCGTTGCAATACGAAGCAATCAGAAAGACAAAATACAGTGTTTCCAGTTTGAAAAAAAAAACATTACAATATATTATCGTGCTTTTATATTCATGAAAACTGATAACAAAATTAAAAAAACAATAAAATATTATTTGAAGTTATGACAACAACAACATTGACAACGATTGTCGATCATTGTTTTTTAACGTGTCTTAGTGATTTTATTTTGAAAATTTTTTCATTTTAAATAACGTGTTTATTTGTTTGCTTAATTTGGTCTTACCATAATGCCGAGTTGTTTTATTTGTTCACGTACGAGAAATGCTGAATCGAAGAAAGGAAACATTAGCTTTCATCGATACGTCGGTTTTCATATAATGCATCTCTTTAGCTCATAATTATATATTAATAATTCTCCAATATTTAATCCCTATTAATAACTAAGTATAATTCATTTTATTTTTAGAATTTCCAAAAAAGATGGTATTCGTGAGCAGTGGTTAGAATTTTTCAAAGAATGCGGTAAAGATATTTCAACAATGAAATTGACATCAGCTATTTGTTCTGAACATTTTAAACCTGATGATTTTATGAAGTATCTCAGGAACAAAACATTACATGAGAATGCTGTTCCCTCAATTGTTGTTAACCGTTTAAAATATGTAAGCTGAGTTTTTTAAAATTAAATTTGTCTTTTCCTATATTTAATAATTAAATTACATATTTTTAACTGTATTTTTATTCATACTAGGCTAAAAAAGCTGTTCCTAAAGTCTTGAAACAATTGACAAATCACAGTGTATGTATTGAATTTTAAAAAAGGATTTTACTAAACTGCATTGGTATTTTATTTCCTATTCCCTATATTATTTTTTAAAATAATTTAATGATTGTCTATTTTACAGAACCATGGTGTATGTCTTCAAGGAGTCTCTCCATTACCTGATGAACCAGAATTAGAATTAGTGTATAGTGAACCATCTACTAGTAAAGAAGCTTATACTGTGAATAAACTAAAGGTAAATAAAAAAAACCAATCAAAAATATTTGTAATATTATATTCTGACATTTTGTTGTTTAGATGGATTCTATTAAATTAGTAGTTGAATCTATTATGACCTCTAAAGATGAAGACACACCTAGGAAAAAATTGCTAAGACAATCTGTTGCTATGTTGTATAAGGAGAATAAGAACAAAAATATGAAAATTAAAATCTTGTCCCCATGGGCGTCACTAGAGTCCAAATTCTAGGGTAGCAAAGTTTATTTTTAGAAAGTGAAAAAATAATTTTTTATAGGTTTAATCATTATTTTGTACAATAAAAATGCATATGTATATTTAAAATTTTGATTGAACTATATTATTTTTTTTAACTGTTACATTAATTAAAAACAAATTATATACATTAGAAAACATTAGATACAAACATATATTAAATGTATCAGTACTCAAATATTTATTTTAAATTAATTCGACGTTTGTTGTAAGCACAAAATTCGTCGATAACTGCATCTTTATTTACTTCTTTATCTTTATATATATACAATAAACCTAAGTCACTTAATCTTGTTTGGCCCATGGTTGTTCTTAAGTAATTTTTTAATCTTCTTAAGCACGAAAAGCTTCTTTCGCACGATGCACTGTTGTTCATTGGTATAGTCAAAAATAATTTAAATACATCTACTAATATAGGGAAACCACTCCCAACTTCAACTTTTTTTATATATGCTAATTTATTTTCAAAGTTAACTTCTTTTTTCAAACTGATAAACATTCTATTGAAAATAATTATTTCAGACTTCAATTCATTTACATCAAATCTATATAGGTACTGCACTAACTTCCTGAATATCAGATAAATCAGGATTCTTATTAACTAAAATGTTGTTTATTGAGTTTAAAATCTTTAAATCATTTTCATTAAACTTGTCTTTTATTGCTTGTGTGATTGTGTCAAGAATTAAATAATACATTTCTATTCTATAAAAATCCTTGACATCTGTAAACTCTGGATGAATTGAACCACCACCAATTTTTTTAACTGGTAAACTTCTTTTGCGAGGCATCTTAGGTGATAGGAAATCATAACTATTGACTATCTCTTGCGTGACCTTCCAAATTTCATTAAATGCATTTTCAGAGCGATACTCATTTAATTCATCAATAATTTTCTGTGACATAATATTGACTGTAGCATAATTTATCGATGGAGATTGTAAATACTTTGAAAGTATATTAGTTTGTTCCATTATTTTATTTAAAGTGTACAAACAAAATACAAACTGAAATGTCTGAATATTATTCAATAAACTACTAGCATCTGATCCATGTAAAGAGTCATTTTCTGAAATTGTTTGTAAAGATTTTAGTATAACTGGCAATGTTTTAATAACTGCTTTTATTGATTCTATGCGGCAATTCCACCGTGTGTCACTTAAGGATTTTAATTTATTTTTTCCATTAGAAGATGTTTCTAACATTATTTGTTCAAAAATACTGTATCGTTTTGATGAAGCACCTATAAATGAATACAATGATTGAAGAGTACCAAATGTGTTTCTCACATGAGGTATTACTTTAGAAAGATCTACAAGACATAGGTTAAGAATATGAGCGTAACAATGAACGTATACAGCTAGTTTATTTTCATCACGAATTCTTGCCTGGACCCCACTGTAAGAGCCACGCATTGATGTAGCGCCATCATAACATTGGCCTCTTATGTTGTTAATACTCAAACCATTTGATAAGATTACTTCTTTTATTAAAGTTGTTAATGACTCTCCATCTGTTGATGCTGTTCGATAAAATCCTAAAAATACTTCATGAGGTTCCAATGTTTTCGAAACATATCTTACACATACTGACACTTGTTCGTGTCTAGCAAGATCTTGTGTTTCATCTACAATTATGCTAAAAATAATGGCTTGTTGAATATCATTAATAATAGAGTCCTTGATATTTTTTCCCGTATAATTGAGAAACATATTGGTGTAAGGAACACTAACATAACGAAAAGTTTTCTCTTTTTCAATAAAGAAACGATTTATAATGGTATTATCTTTAGCTCTCAAGTTTAATAATTCTAAATAATTGCCCTTATTTAATGATGATTCATCCTCACGATGACCTCTAATACCAATCCCTTGTCTTCCACAAAATAGTAGACTGTCAAGAAGATTTGATAAGTACATTCTATTTTCTGCTAGTTCATGTTGGTGGTGATCATCAACTTTATCAGCTACACTACCACTGATAAATGATGCCTTGTAGCTATTTACTTTTAAAGTTGAATGTTTATGAAATAAACTTTTTTCATGTTTGTTAAATGCAAATGTGGCTTTAGACCAAGTGCAAAAGCCTCCATCAATAAAACTTGAATCAGAATTATTTGGAGGAAAAGCACGGCAGTTAAAGCAGTAGGCAGAATGAGTAGAAGGACTGTACTCTAACCAATTATAAATGTTGTACCACCTTTGGAGAAATTTTCTACCATTATGAGATAAAAATTCAATATTTATTGGCTGGTATGGTCCTGTATTCAAACTTAATAATTTATATGCAATATTAACACCTTTGGCAGGATCACGATCATATAAATTTGTATCCAATACCACAAAGGTATCACTTTGCTCTAAAAAATAAATTGTTGTAAAATTATGAACTTCAAACACTCATAAAAAGTTATTTTTATTTGCTTTTAGATATTTTGTTTTTGATAAAAGTAAAAAAACTTATGATAAATCTTGTATTACATTTTAAAATCTTAGATTTAAAAAAAAAAATTTTATGAATTTCTAACTCAAAATAATTAGCAAATTTTCGTCATTTTTACGTATTTTGTCAACATTTGAACTTTAAATGCTTAGAAAAAAAATTGTGACTACAGATTTTTAATATTTTTCATCTGCCTCTGAAACATATATTTGGAGCCTTCTATTAAATTTTCAAGATTTTTATCCAACAAATAAAATTTTATTGATATTTATAGAAAAAAAACCTCAAATAATTGAAAACTAAAAATGTCCGTAAACAACTCTATACACCTAAATATTTTTCAAAATTTGAGTGGCCTTACCTACATTAAAACATTTAACATTTAACCAATGTTAATTGGGTTAGTGCTTTATAGATAGTTTAGAAGGCAAGAAATTATAAATATTAAAAGTGAGTTTATTTCTTTAGAGTAGATTTTAGGGGAAAAAAAAATATTTAAAAATAATTAAAACTTCAATTATGTACCTGTCCTGTATAAAAACACTTAGCTGTTTTGGTTCTATGTGCCTCAATTATAATAGAGCTTACACAATAGGCACACAATAGGCCAATAAAAAAGGTAATTAAATTAAACAATTTATAAAAGAAATAAAGAAAAAGAGACAAATCAAATATTTAATATCAAATCTTTTTTTTTATCAGAAATTTTAACGAAACACTCCATCAAAATATTCCTTTATAGTTTCACAGTTTCACTCAGAATCTTAATAATTATACTAATTATAGTAGGTACATACTAACAGCAGCGTACCAATTATTACCAGTTTACTTATTAATTATTTTTTATACTTATACGAATCTACCCATTCATAATCTTACCTTTAACTAAAAATATGATGCACTATACTGATTAGTGGCTATTCCGCTTGGTCGGCCGTGCTTTCAAATGGCAAATGACAGAATTATCACTGTGGACTGTGGTAATTAATTGTTTGCTATTTTTGTCCGCGTCGCGGTCGTCGCCGTGCGTCGACGAAAACGTTCATATTAATTATTATATTTATATTAACCATTGAATCAATAATAGATACAATCGTTTATATTTAATTTGTATTATTAGTCTGTCTCTATAATCCCTATATGCTGTCGACCGCCGACGCACGCCGATAGCGCAGCTACGCGATCTAATAATAGAATGACGATTAATTATTTTACGCCATAATATATAATTTTATTTTTGTTTTTCATTATTGTGTGAAATAAAAATATTTTCTTAACTTCTAAAACCAATTATTAATATAAAGACCCACAAAAAAATTACGCCCACTAAAATTTTACGCCCGGGGATCAATCCCCAGCTTCCCCCCCCCTAGTTCCGCCACTGACACCACGGTTAAAGATATACTTTATATATCAGCTTTACTATATCTTTAACCGTGGTACACGCTATCACTGAGATAGATAAGTATATTCTTATCTATCTCAGTGCACGCTATTTAATCGTCCATATTGGACTTATCACAAAATATTATTATTTTGAACATAATCACAATAATATATAGTCTATTTTTGTACCCACTTGAAAAAAACATCGATTATACTGTTAAAATCTAAGATTTTATTTGGGGTAGCAAAACGACACCCTTGCTACCTCAAAAAAATGTCTGGGGTAGCAAAGATACCCCTCGATACCCCTTAGTGACGCCTATGCTTGTCCCAAAAAGTGAGAAGACAAAAGCATCGAATTGTTTCTCTCCGAGGTAATAAATCAGTACAAATAAATATTCAGTATTTAATATTTAATATTTTGTTAACTTTTAGGTGTTATTAAGGTTTTGAAAAATAAATCATTGATTTCTGAAGAACAAGGTATGTTATTGGATAGTAACTTTGGTAAACAAAGAGATCTTATCAATAATTTTTGCAAAAAAAATGCTGGTAGAAAAATTCCAAAAAAGTATAGCTTGGAGCTTCGGAAATTTGCTGTTACCTTAAACTTTTACTCTCCAAAAGCATATCAATTTGTTAGAAGAGAATTTAATTCTGCACTGCCTTGTCCGCGCACTTTAAGTAAGTGGTATACACATGTAAATGCTGAACCAGGCTTCACCAAAGAAGCACTAAACACATTAGAATTAGCTTGCAAAAATACTTCAACGCCTATTTACTGCGCTTTAATGATGGATGAAATTTCCATTCGAAAACATTTAGATTTCAACAATGATAAATACTTTGGTTTTGTTGACTTTGGATCAGAAATACAAAGTGATAGTGTTGATCAAGCCACAGAATGTTTAGTATTTATGGTTGTCGCAATAAATTTTTCTTGGAAACTACCTGTAGGTTATTTTTTGTGTAACCATTTAAATAGCGATCAAAAAACAAATCTTGTACGCAGATGCATTAATATTTTAGGTGATACTGGTGTAACTATTGTTAGCTTAACGTTTGATGGCTGTGCTGTAAATTTAAGCATGGCTCGTGCCCTTGGTTGTTGTTTAGATCCTAATCAATTTTGCATGAAAACTAGCTTTAGTAATTCTAATAATACAGATGTTTCCATCATGCTTGATCCCGCTCATATGATAAAACTTGTTAGGAACACATTTGGTGAAAAAAGAGAGCTTATTGATTGAAATAACGAAATAATTAGTTTTAAATATATTGAATTACTTTTGATGTTACAAGATAAAGAACAATGTTATTTATCTAATAAATTAAAAAAAGAGCATGTTTTTTTTTTCAAAAAAAAAATGAAGGTTAAATTAGCAACACAGCTTCTTTCTTTATCAGTTGCAACTTCATTAATATTTTGTAAAGATGTACTTAAACTTAAAGATTTTGAAAACTGTACTGCTACTGTCAAATTTATAAAACTCTTTAACGATGCTTTTGATATTTTGAATTCGAGAACATTGATTCCATATGGCTTCAAAGGAGTTATCAATAATGATAATTATGAAAATATACTTGATTTTAGTAAAAAGTTCATTTATTATGTTCATAACTTAAAATTAAGCACCGGTCAACCAATTTTAAAATCACAAAGATCAACTGGCTTTTTAGGTTTCATAGTATGTTTTCATTCCCTTATTAACTTAAAAAAAAAATTCATTGAGACAAATAATTTAAAATTTATACCGTCATATAAACTAAGTCAAGACCACCTTGAAATGTTTTTCGGTAGTGTTAGGTCTCAGGGGGGTCACAACAACAATCCAACATCCATGCAATTTAGATCTGCTTACAAAAAATTATTAGTTCAAGCACAAATAAAAGACAGCGGTCTTGGAAATTGTATTTCTCTTTTAGATATCCCAATTCTAAACTGTTCTAGTGTATCTAAAAATCTAATCCAAGCCATAAATGATACAAATGCTTCCCTTTATAATGATATTGAATTAGATCCAGAGACTTTTACAGTTGAAACACATAGAACTCATCTCCATTTAAGTTCATTCTCCAAAGAAGTTTCTCTATACATAGCTGGTTTTGTTTCTCATAAGTTAGCTTCACAAATAAAATGTGATGTATGTACACAAGCTCTTTTTGGGACCAAAGAAAACTTTTTATTATCTTTAATTTCTTTAAAAGATAAAGGTGGTCTTACATACCCAAGTACTGATGTTATTGAAATATGTTTAGTTGTAGAAAAATTTATAAAATTACATTACCAAGAACATAAACCAAATACTTCATTATTTATTAAAAATAAAATTCTGGCTTCCTTCATTAATGACAAAAATATTTTTTCTTCAATAAATTATCATAATATAGAAAATGGACCTTTTTCTAATCATGTTATTCTTCTAATTAAGTCAGTAATTTCAACTTATTATGACATTAAAATTAAATATCTATGCAGAAAACAAAACGAAGTAGTTTCATTAAGAACTTTTTACAATAAATTAACCTTATTCAAAGGCCAATAGTTGTTCTTTGTTAATATTATTTAATGCTTTATTAATTGCTACAGTTTTAAATATTAAATATAAGTTTTACCTAAATGTTCATTTTATTAAAAAAAGTTATTTATTTTTATTTTTAGATATATTAAGGATAAATTAAAAGTACGGTGAAATGCAAGTGAAAGAGAAGAATAAATTTAAATTTTCATATTTTCCCTAATTCTAATAGGTTGAGTTTACAATACAAGATGATTCTTTTATCATGAACCACTCATGATTTCAAAAAGTACTAATGTTTTTGAAATAATGAATGGTTCATGATAAAAGAATCACCTTGTATATGTTAATACATTAATATAATAATATTATGCAAATTATAACATAATTTTGTAATATTAATAAGTATAATTATTAATATGTGAACTTATTATATATTTAAGATTAGTTTTTTAAATTCAATTATTTTTTTTTTTTAGTATAATCTGTATTTTATTTTTTGTTACTTACTTTTATTTAAAATTAAATAAACGTTATTGCTTAATATATTTAATTTGTCTTTAATTTATTAATTATTATTATTATTTTAAAACAAAATAAATTGCAAATATTTTATAAGTGTTCCTACCAACCACATATTAATAAATAATGTTTTTCCTTCTTGTGGTCATACTGGTTTTTGTCCTTTTAATTGCTTCACTTTTTGTACTGTGCAAGTATATGTTAGTTCATCTCTTTATATTATTACTCTATGATAAATACCGGTCATGATTCGTCCCCACCATAAACATGATATTTCCCCTTGTTTAATTTGTTATCACGTTAACTTATTCCTTATCACGGTTGTTTAAATTTAAAATTCTAAATATATCTTATTGTTAATAATATGGTTAATAATTATTTTTTTATTAATAAATTATTAATTTAATATCAAACTATCAAAGTGACAAACAGACGAGCTGCTGACAAAGTGCATTTATTATTTAATATGGAGGACTTCGAAGTTTCATTCAATATGAATGATTATGTTACAGTAGATACTTCTAATAATATGAGTGAAACATTTGAAACTGAAGGTAAATTGCTAAGTGAATATTAAATAACTAAAAAATTAAAACGGCATACCTAGGTATTTTTCATATTTTAATATTATTTAATCTGTGGTATTACCATATTTATAGGTTCTATTGAAGAGGAATTAGTGGATGTGTTTCCTAATGAAGATGACGTTCAAGAAACAAGCATGTGTTTAATTAATTTGATTTTTAGAAATAATAGTTTAATAACAGTTTTTTTTTACAGATGCATGGACAGCATCAGCAACAAAAATGTTGATTTGCTTGAGAGGACAAAATAATTCACAGTTTGAGAAGTCAAAAAAGAAAGGTCAAAAGGCATTAATCTGGAAAAAAGTTACAGATGAAATGAAACAGGATGGTTATTATTTTGATGCAAGGCAATGTGATGAAAAGTGGAGACGTTTGTTGTCTCGTTTTCGTCAAGTGAGAGATTTGTCAAAGAAATCTGGAAGTGGTGGCATTAAATGGCAGTACTATGAGTTGATGAGTGATACCCTTTCCCCATTGGCAAGGCAGGCTGTTTCTCCTCCAAAAGGTAAAATTGAATATATTATTATCCATAGGTACTTTTTTTTTATATTCTTGCATCTTATAATTTTATTTTGTGTATTAACTGTTACACTAGGATCTCTGATAATTCTATGTCTTGTATTGATCATATTTTTATTAGAAATAATAATATTTTAAATGCAAATTTATTTGTAATTAAAACTGATATTATGGTAAAGATCATTTTAGTTTGGAAATTTTTATTGAAAAGGATATTATTTATGAAGAAAAAAAACAATGAATCCATTAAGAAAAACACAATAAAATGTATGAACTACAATTTGTTAAATAATTTAATTTTCTCTTATGATTGGCAAAATGTACTTATTAATAATGATGTAGACATATTAGTATATAAATTTAACCATAAAATAACTAATCTGATTACTAATTTTAGTAAAGTATCTACTATTTCCAATAACAATTATAAGAGAAACAGAAGATTAAAAATTTGGATAACAAACGGTCTTCTTATTCCAATTAATAATAGACAACACTTAAAGCGCCTTTTGGCTTATAGCTTAATGAACACTACACTAAACAGAAATCTTTTATACCTTTTGATAAAAGGAGCTGTTATTTATATTATAGTAAATTAATTTCTTTATCAAATAACAATATGAAAACTACATGGAGTTATATAAATTAAGTTTCATACAGTATAAAACAAAAGGAACCACCTATAAATAGTCTGACTAGAAATGATTCCACTTCTCCAATAACTGACTAACTGGAAATATTAAACAGCTCTAATAATTATTACAATTGTTGGTAAAAGTACTTCTCATTTTATACATAATAATTTGGATAAAAAGCTCAAAGTCTTAGGTATCTTTCTTGATTTTAAAAAAGCGTTTGACTGTGTAAAATATGACTTGCTATTTAAAAAACTAAAATTCTGTGTCATAAGAGGTAGTGCTTTAAATTTTATTAAGTCTTTTATTTCTAATAGGCCTCAGAAAATTTGACTTGAATGAATTTTTAGCGATAAATGTACAAATAGTTTTTCAGTGCCGCAAGGTACTGTTTTGGGACCTATATTATTTATTATCTATACTAATGGCCTTTTAAATATAAACCTAAATACTGATATTTTGTGCTTGGCCAACAATACAGTTTTGCCAGTAAAAAATAAAAATTATAATAATCTAGGTATTTAAAGAAGCAAATATTTGTCTTGATTGAATTAATGAATGATGTGATAATAATAACCTACAATTAAATTTAAGTTAATCTAAAGATATATAAATCGAGTTTATATTCTAAAAATGTATTATATACCTACAGATTTTAATATTCAAAATTTTAGTTTACTTTATGAACGTCTAACTTTATTATAATATTATGTATATGTATAAAATTAAATCTATTATCAAAGATAATCAACCATCGCACACCTATAACACAAGATAAAAAATAATAGCAACCTATTCCTTTTAATAACACCAATTTTGGTAATCAAAGCCCTATAGTTATAGGTATTTTATTATTTCTTAAATATAACATAGATATTTTTCCTTTACTAATTTTGCTCTGTATAAAAAGTATGTACTAAGTGTTCTAACCTATCTGTATTTGTGTATAAAATAGTGTATAAAAACGTGCAGTATCTAATGTAGGTACATCAGAGATTTACCTACTGATGCACTTTTTTACTTGTAGATGCCTGTTATATCAACAAATAAATAAATGTTTTTTAATATTTTTCTGCGTTATAGATTTATTACACGAATCTTCTGATGTTGAATTGGCATCCAGTTCTGGTACAACGTTGATTCCTACACCACAAGTTGAAGTTTTAGCTTCTACTTCAATACAAAAACTAACATCATGTATGGATAAAATCACACAGCCAAAAGCACCCGTCTGGTTTCAACAATTTGAAAGTTTAAAAAATAAACAACTTGATGCAATTAATAAAAATGCAACACAACTTAATGATCGGTAAGTGGACTTAATATTTTTGATAATATTCATGGAATGCAATTTCTTATTCTATGCTTACCTCCGAATTAGATTTGAAAAATTAGAAAAAAGAGAAGAAGCCATGTTGCTGATACAGGAACAACTTGTAAGCAAAATGGGTGAAGCAACAAAATAGAGTTACAAAAGTTGGAGCTTTTTAAACAAATGTTTAATTTAGGTTAATGTTAACATCTAGGTATATAATATATTATCATATTACATTGATATTACCTATAAACAGTTATTATTATGTTTGTTTTTTATTAAGTCTATATGTTTTTTTTTTGTTAATTTTGCAATGCTATATGGTATAGTAAAATAAATGTTACTGTAATTTTATTTGTTTTTGATTATATTAATTATAGTTTATTTGAAAGTTAAATAAACTAATATTGTTTTTTTTTTTAAGTTTGTAATACGTTTATAGAAAGAAACTCAACAGTTCAACAAGTAAAATCTAGAGTAGCCCAAAAATAATGTTTTTTACAAGTTTTTAAATTATGATGTTAGACTCCGAAAGGAGCCTTAAAAAAATAAATACACACATAATTAGAAATAAAGAAACTTATTTTTGTAATTATGTACATTTAGATAGCTAATAAGTGACACAACATATTTCGTTTTTCTAACCCACTTATAGCTTCTTCATCATTAGATTCCAGGAAGTCAATATCTGATGATACTGGATCACAGTCAAAATTGTCCTTCACAGTCATACAAACATTATGTAAACAACATGCCGCAGTAGCAATTTTACCACACACATCTTTTTTATATATATCCATATGCCTGTAATACAAAATAGTAAATACAATTCTACTTATTATCTATATCAAAAATGTAAGATGGATCTCTGTGTATTACGCATTTATACATACTTTAATTTCCTGAATCTTCCTATTAATTTCCCAAAGGCCTGTTCTATCAATATCCGACTACTACTTAATTTTTTATTAAATATTTTTTGTTCCCTTGTCAAACGTCCATTATCCTTAAAGGGTATCATCAGTGGCGTATTTAGAGATTTGATGCCCTGGGTACATATAATTTGTTGCCCCCAACATTTTAACATTTATTTACCTTTGTTTTATGATCATTAAAAAATAACAACATAATCATACATAAAAGTTTTGAATATTATATAAATTGAAACATTTAATTAAACAAAAGAAACATTAACATTTATATTTTACGATGAGATTTTTGGGCAGCAAAATCTTCAATGACCTCATTATAACTAATTGATTTAGTTATCTCACATTCTATATTTAAAATTGCCAAATTGTTTAAACGGTTGTCATTCATTGAAGATCTCAAGTATGATTTCACTCTTTTCAGAACACTAAATGACCGTTCAGCTGAAGTATTAGAAACCGGACAGCATAAATACATACGTAATGCAATATCTACATATGGGTAGACATCTGCTATATTGTGATCTTCAATGATTTTGCACAACTCTAAAATAGATTTTGGTGATACATTTCCTGGAAAACTTTTTAAGTATCCATGAAAATGAATACACTCATTTATAAATGATCCATCGAGATCTTCAGGATACTGACTCTGGCTACAACTATAGTATAATATACAGGTCTTGAACTTGACAATCGTGGATGCGGGCTGACCACATTTATTTACGCAGAGGCAAATTCATTATTGCCTATTGGTATCATAATATTGTATGAAAACTATTCATATTATACTTCGTAAAGGAGATTTTTTTCTCCTGATAAAATCATAAATAAGTTAAAAATTACTAACGAAATATGTGCTATCGGTGAGCCAAAAAGTAAACATTTTGAGTACCTATTATTTACTACAATATTTTAAGTGAGGCGCGCCTCACTTGCCTCACCACCAAAACCACCACTGCTTTTTCAAATTAAAAATTGATGCCCCTTTAAATTTGATGCCCGGGGCGAGCCCCCCCCTATACGCCACATCATCAAGCCTTCCGTTAATGGATATGCACCATCTCCAATAATATGGCATGATGGTGGCAAAACAGATTCAGGATCATTAATTATTTTTTGGCCAATTTTACTACATCGGTATACTCGTGCATCGTGAGAACGACCAGGCCAACCAGCAAATATATCAATAAACATTAAATTGGCATCAACAATTCCCTAAAACAAGTTGCTACTTAAGTTATTATAATTACAAAAAATATAACGTTTTCTTAAATACAATGAATGTGCATACAATTAATATAATTCATAAATAGTAATAGTATATTTAAAACAGTCTTGTAAAGTACTTGAGTAAAATGTTTTTGTACCTTTTACAAGACTAATTTTATTAATCAATTTTATCTAACCTGTAATATTATACTAGGCACTTGCTTCCTATTACAGAACCACGACAACCATCAATACATCCAACAACATTAGGAAAATAATCATCTCCACGAAGCCTATCAAACTGTTTAACATTATTTAATGCAGTTTGTCCTGAAGGCCATACAATAAGCTTCCCAGCTATTTCGTTAAATGCCAGTAGGCAGTTTTCTACTATGGCGTGACTAGTGCTTTCTGCCACATTAAACCTATTTGAAATTTGTCTGAAATTAATTTAAATATATTGTTATTTGTATAAAAAACATGAATATAAAAGTAGGTATACTACCGGTGCGTTTCACAATTCACCATAAACCAAATGAACAATAACACTTGCTTTTCTACATTAATCTTTACAGATTTTGATGATAAAATAGGACCTAAATATGAAATTACTACCTAAAAAAATGAATGGGGTACCTAAATGACTGTTGTTGTTTTTTTTAATACAGCTTTCAATACTTGACTATTACAAAAACTGTTAATTATTATTAAGTGTTTAAAATAATCTAACGAACCTGAACACTACTTCTATTTAAGCGAAAATGAGATTTGAATTCCTTATCTTCAAATCTGGGAACCATAGTTTCAGCAAAACCTATAATTTTTGTTTTAAATACTTTATTTTTACTCTCTTCACTGAATAGAAGTACATCATCTTCAAAGTTGTCAGTATGTCCATCATCAAAATTAAGTGAATGAACTAATACATCTAATAAAATATATACCATGTAATAAGACGTAGTACAGCTTTTATCATTTAATTTAATATAATGTTCTTACTTTTTCTTGCAGGAAATGTTTGAACTATGAGATTTGGTATACGATTTCTACTCAGGATAAATTCTTTAAACAATTTTATTTTCATATCATCCATTTAAACTAATACCTATTACTTGTTATAATTTCATATAATGGACAACAAACACAAGAATATAAAATATAATGGATTAATGAAATAAGAATATTCTTATTATACATAATATATATTATGTATTTCAAGTTACTGATAGGCTGATGTGATATTTTTATTTTTTATAATATTATAATAAATTTAAAAATGGCGGGAATATAAATGTCTGAATTGTGATAGTAATTTATGGTGGGGGTAAACCGTTCTATTTACCGAATTTCTGTCTAAACCGGTGTGAATCTACATGAACCGGAGTTATGTATCGGTATCATAATAAACAGTACAGTATTGCGCACCGGTTTGCGCTGGCGAATTTGCTGATAGAGGGCTTGCTCGACTGTCAATCGATCTGTCACCCAACCGATTTAAATTAAAAGATCTCTAGGCCAGGAGCGTTTAAGACGTCTCTGGGGGTTATCAGGGATTGTTAGAATAGATAGGCTAAGGTTTTTTTCAACAAATACTAAGGTCATTTAAATAAAATAAAAATATTTTATATAACATAATATAGCTATTATAGCTATATAGTAAGTTTTTATAATATATGCTCTACAAGTCTAGACAGATAAAAATATGTACAAACTTTTGAATAATTAAAAATCTTTTAAGAATAATGTCAAATATTTTTTTTGTACCTTATGTAAGAAAATGTTAAATCACAGACCCTAAAAAATAAAAGATTTTTTCATATTTTACAATGGCTGGAGAAGGGGCTGACCTGTTATCTGGGAGAAGGGCTAGAGCCCTAACTTGGCCCCTTGGCGTTGTGCCAAAGCGATGAATGTATTGATTTTTCAATGATGTGTTTTTTTTTATTTTGTGTCTGTTATCACGATTTAGGATAGTAGAACTGATTCGATTTTCTTCAACGGTATCTTGTATTCTTGTTTGATGGGAAAGTGAATCTAGTTGGTGCCTTGGGGAGGTCAAAATTTAAAATTCCCAATCGTTTTAAAAAGCCCAGAAAAAAATAAAATAAAAATTAACGAAAATCGGGAATTTTGGTTTTTGGTGTAACTCAAAAACAAATACAAGAAGTTTTCACATAAGCTTTTGTTTGATACCGATTTCGGAGTTCTGGAACAACTTGGGTGGGCTAACTTCGTAACTTTGAAAGCTCACAGCGGACGTCCGAGTTACTTGCAAATTCTAAACATGGACTTGCAAATACTTGCTAATCATAAGCTTTCGTTTGATACCGATTTCGAATTTCTTGAACAACTTGGGTGGGCTACGTGAAGTTGCCCCAACTTTTGTTTTTTTTTTTGCAGCGAAAGTTTGGACTTGCAAATTTCAAAAATAGACTAGCAAATACTTGCAAATGACTTGCAAAATAATGGCATGAATTCAAACAAAATTGCAGTACTTAGGTGGGCCAACTTCACGAATGTGAAATTGTTCGAGAAGTGTTGGCGTGCATGGGAAAATGTTAGTGCACAAACCATCGCAAATTGCTTCAGAACTTGTGGTTTTATTAAGTATGGACAGACAATTGGTGAAGGTATTCCTGTTCAATGTGAGGAGGTTGAAGGTCTGCTTAGCACATGGAACAGACTAGAAGTTCCTGTATCATTTGAAGAATTTGTTCACTTTGACGATAATGTCGCAACTGCTGGTACTTTTACTGACGAGGAAATTATTCAATCTACTTCAGCCAATCAGCACAATTCTGAAAATGATGACGAGGAAGAAGAGGCGGAGGTTCCTGTCATATCGTTAAAAGAAGCAAAATTTTTTATGTCAGGATTACGTCAATTTTTTGAGCAATCTGAAATGGACGAAAAAAGATGCGTCTGCTTAGCACATGGAACAGACTAGAAGTTCCTGTATCATTTGAAGAATTTGTTCACTTTGACGATAATGTCGCAACTGCTGGTACTTTTACTGACGAGGAAATTATTCAATCTACTTCAGCCAATCAGCACAATTCTGAAAATGATGACGAGGAAGAAGAGGCGGAGGTTCCTGTCATATCGTTAAAAGAAGCAAAATTTTTTATGTCAGGATTACGTCAATTTTTTGAGCAATCTGAAATGGACGAAAAAAGATGCGATACAATTTTCAATGCTATCAGTAAGTTAGACAACGCTATGGACCAGATTGTGGCCAACAATTTTTCACAAAAAAAAATAACAGATTTCTTTAACATGTAATATGTATGTAAAATATAATAATATTAAAAATAAATGTTAAATATAATAATATGTATGTATAATAAATAAATATCAGTTATTAATTTTAAAATATAATAATATTTATGATAAGTAAATGTCAAAATAAACGTAATATATATGTACAACACATATATGTATAAACAATTTTCCACCTCTCTTTAATTCGAATTAATTTTTTTCCCTCGATTATTCGAACACTCAGTAAATCAAAAACTTCTATAAATTGGATTTTTAACTAGGTCCTCTGAATTTCGAATTATCGAGTGACTACTGTAATTATAATTTTAATTAAATAACACATTTGTTTATGTTAGTACATAGTAATTGTTGTGTTTTAGATAAAGGCATAGATTACAACTTGAACGCATAGGTGCAAAACAACGACTCATGCTTTATTTAATAATATTATAACAATACAAAATATATCCTGGAAGAGAATAACTATTTCCATATTTCCAAAGACATTACAGATTCTTTCACACTTAATTAGGAATATTTAAAAAAAAAAACAATAGTATTAAAGAATCATAAAAATAACAAAATATTAAACAGTATACATACATTTTATAAAACATAAATTAATATAATAGTATTAAGGTTTACATAACAAAGTCATAAACATTACAAATAATACAATTAAATAATACAATAAGAATAATGAAAATAAAATATAAAAATTAGTTTTACAAATTTAACTTTTGAGGTTTTTTAATAATCCTATCACTCTTCCTAACCTGTGTGACTTCTGGCTTAACTTCAATAACATCCGACTTAGTATTCTCTACCTCAGTACTAACTTTTCCTCCTTCCTCAATAATACTTTCAATTACTGGTTTGTTTTCACTAAACCTAGTTTCAATATCACTCAAATATTTATGATTAACATTAATATTTTTAACTCTATCAATAATTTGATTAATATGTCTTTTCCACACTAAAGAATTATTAATTTGAACCAGATAAGTAACAGGTGACAATACTTTAATAATTGTACCTGGTACCCACATATTACCAGAACCATAATTTCTGCACATGACAGTATCTCCAATCTTATAGGATTTCTCTCTATTGCCTCTAAAAACATGTTTAGCATTTTCCAAACACTTGTTATATTTATTCTTAGCAAAAGGAATTAGTCTAATTATCGAATTGAGTTGGCAAGATACGCCCAATGTGTAATTCTGCCGGGGTAACACCTGTAGAACAGTGTTTAGTACTGTTACGACATGACAAATCTATATACATCAACTTCAATGTCAGAATTAGGGTTACATTTTTTTATAAAATTCTTGAAAGTACGAACAAGATTTTCAGCTGCACCATTTGATGCAGGATTGTAAGGTGAAGTTTTAATATGAAACACTCTATTTTTTTGTAAAAAGTCTTCCATCTCTTTAGAGCATAAAGATGGACCATTATCACTCACAAGTTTAGCAGGGATGCCCCAATAAGCAAAATATTCTCTTTAAATTTTAATAGTTGAAAAAGTAGTTATATTAGGCATAAATTTCACATACACCCATTTTGAAAAAGCATCTATTATTACAAGAAACATTCTTTTATTAACAGGACCTAAAAAATCTAAATGAAACCTAAGAGATGGACCATCAGGCCAAGGCCAACTATGTAGAACTGTCTTTGGAGGATTCTCACTATGAATCAAACAAAGTTCACATCTTTTTGTAATAGCTTCAATTTCTATATTAATTCCAGGCCACCAAATAAAAGAACGAGCGATACTTTTTATTTTAACAATACCTAAGTAAGTGCTGTGTAATTCAGTTAACAATTCAGTCCGAAATTTAGACGGTATTACTACTAAACGATGCCCCCAAAATAATAATCCTTGTTCAATTGAAAATTGATGCTTACGGTTAAAATATGGTTTCAATTCTTCAGATACCTTTTTTATGTCAGTAGGCCACTGACCAGTGAAAACGTTAAAAAAAACTTGTTTAATAATAGTATCTTTTTTAATTTCCTCACAAATATCTAAATCAGAAATTGTTTTAATATTTTCTGTAATTAAATTAATAGAATAATTATCTGATTCTAAAATATTAGAACTCGCAGTGATATCTAAAGGAAGTCTTGACAATGCATCAGCATTACCATTATCTATACCTTTTACAAATTGTATTTCATAATTATAGCCAGATAAGAATATTGCATACCGCTGTAACCGATTTGCTATCATGACAGGAATACCTTTTTTAGGACCAAAAATAATTACTAAAGGCTTATGATCTAAGGATAAATTCACGACCATATACATATTGATGAAAATACTTAACTGAATAAACTATAGCAAGAGCTTCTTTATCTATTTGTGCATAAACACGTTCGGCATTATTTAATGTCCGGGAAGTAAAGGCAATAGGCTTTTCTGTACCATCTGGTAATTTATGGGATAATACAGCCCCAATACCAGTAGGACTGGCATCACAAGCTATAATGATGGGCCATTTTGGATTATAGTGGATTAATATTTCATTAGACAAAATAGCACTTTTAATTTCATTGAATGCTTTATTTTGGTCTTTACCCCATACAAAAGGTATATCTTTCTTAAGCAACTTATACAAAGGATTTGCTTTGGTTGACATATATCTAATAAACTTGCCATAGTAAGTTACTAATCCTAAAAATGCTTTTAGTTGAGTAACACTACAAGGTATAGGTACTGCTGTAATAGCTTTAACTCTAGCCTCAGGAACATGTAAACCATCTTTATCTATTTTATAACACAAAAAAGTAACACTATCCTGGAACAATTTACATTTATCTTTTCTCACCGTCAATCCTACTGAACATAATCTTTCTAACACTTCCCTAAGTCTTTTAGTAACTTCTTCTTTAGATTTTCCAGATATTATAATATCATCAAAAAAAGCAACTGTACCCTCAATATTCCTCAGAATATTTTCCATTTCACGCTGCAAAATACCAGGAGCTGAAGCTATTCCATATCGTTTAAATACCAAAAGTCCTTTATGTGTAGATAAAGTTGTTAACTTTTGTGATTCCTCATCTAATGAAAGCTGTTGATAAGCCTGACATAAATCAAGAACACAAAATTTGGATGCACCCTGCAAAATTGCCATTAAATCTCCTACTCTGGGTATAGGATATCTGTCTATTTTAATAAATTTATTAAGTGTAACCTTGTAATCACCACATAATCGAATCTTACCATCACTTTTTAAAACAGGCACAACTGGTGTAGCCCACTCTGAAGACTCTATTGGAATTAATAACTTTTCACTGACTAATCTATCAATTTCCAAACTTACTTTATCTTTCAATGCAAAAGGTAACACCCGAGGCTTACAAAAAATAGGTTTAATGTTTTCATCTTTTAAAAATAATTTAAACACTTTAGGTTTATAACATCCAAGTACATCACCAAACACTGAAGGAAAATCTTCAAAAATATTTATTTCTTTTTTTGATGAAAGTGAATAAACTTCCCCTTTAATAGGTAATGATAAATTCTCAATCCAATCTCTACCGACAATAGGAGGGCCACCTTCTTTAATTATATACAAATTCAACACTTCAATTTTTCCATGAAATTTCACACTCACTTTTAAATAACCCATTGGAATAATTAATGTACCAGTATAACCTTTTAAACTTATATCACTTTTTTGAATATCTTTCAATTCAAGATTCACTCTACATGCATCACTATAAGACAAAGCTGTAATTGAAGACCCAGTGTCAATTTTAAAATTAATAATAATTCCACTTACATCTAACTTAATATTAAATGGTTTGATAAAATTTACATCAACAGTCTCTAATGAAAACAAATTATCAATATGCAAATCTTCAAAATCATTTAAAATATTAGACTCTTCTAGTATATTAACATTACCGGCTTTACTTTTAGCTTTACAAACTTTTATTAAATGACCTACTTTAGAACATTTAGTACATGTTAAATGCTTATACTTACAAAATGGTTTTGTATGACCTGCTTTACCGCAACAAAAACAAACAGTTTTACGGCCATAACTTGAATTGTTCGTTGAATCCTTTTGATTATTTGGCATTGAATCTGATGTGTGAGCTTTCCTTTGATTGACAATTGCGACATCTTCTTCTTACATTTTTTCGAATAATGAGATGACCAATATCGTCCTTTCTTAAAGCTGAAGGTAGAGCATTTTTCGAAGGCCGACCCAAATTTGTGTTGGTAACTGCAGACTCATTGATAGTTTCTTCATTTGATTTTTCAGATGATGATTTTAACAAACTCAAAACAAGTTTTGATCTGTAGTCAAATTGTGAACTTTTTCCACCATTTACCAAATTATAAAACTTCCATGAATTGACCACTGCACTGTCTACTGCGTTGCTAAAAAGTGGCCACCACCATTTTTTCCCTTTGACTCTAATCCTGTTATTTGCTATACCATTATCATGCAGATCAACGCCACCCATGTTTTTATTGTAATCCTGAATTACGTTAGGTTGCTGGACATTGACAGTTTTTTTTTCTTTTCTATTATAACGTTTTGCGATTACTAATGGATTAATTGTACCAACGTTAGTCAAGACCGTCACAACTGAATTGTCATTCCATCGAACTGCGCAAATTTCATTTTTTTTTTCAAAAGCAAAGTAAAATGTTCCTTTACATTCTTTTCCCAACAGTTTGATAGATTTTAATTTACAATTACCAATGCGATTTTCTCTCACAGTGCCTGTCGCAAAGAATCCTTTTTCTCTTAGCATAGCCATTAGAGAATAACTTGTAAAAAAGTTGTCGAAAAATACTTTATGCAAGTTTGGATTTTCAACAGACTCCAAAAGATTGAATACAACTTCTGAGCCTAATGGCAAACCTTCTATTCGTTTGGTACTAGCACCACCATAAGGTGAAAACTGAAATAAGTAACCATTTTCAGAAGTTAAACACCATAACTTGAAGCCAAAACGAACTGGTTTTCCTCTAATAAACATTTTACAAGAATGCCGACCAAAGTATGGGACCATTTCTTCGTCTATAGACAAATTATGAGCAAAAATAGCAAACTGAACAAACTTTTGATTCAACAAATCGAAAAAAGGACGCAACTTTGAAAATTTATCTAAGGGGTCGAGATTATGATTATCAGCTAAATGCAAATTTTTTTTTATGGAACGAAATTTATTTCTTGACATTGTATTTCTTACTAAAGTTACTTCTTTATCTTCGTCTTTACTCCAGTAGCAGTCCATTTGAGGTAAAGTGAAGGGTACAGGGAAAAAATCAGAAAAGTCACTTTTTTTTTTATTTCGAGAAAAACGTGTTTTTAATTTTAAAACTTAATAATTTTTTTTTCAAAATAAAATGTTCGGGTTAAATGACATAATGAACATTGAAAATATGTAGTAAACAGAATTAATCATATTTGAAATAGATAAGTACAGTTAAATTAAAAATATAATAGAAAAATCATCCTTAGTCATATATTGTCCGGAAAAGAACCAAGTAAGTCATCTGAAACAGGGAAAAAACAAGGTATGTAGGCTTTTCGAAAATATATTGATTTTCAAAAATGAATGATTATAAAACTTACAACACAAGGTGTTACTGATATTTTAACTTCTTAAAAAACTCCACAGCTTCAGGGCGACAAAATTTCATTAAGCTCATGATATCTTGATGCTTGGCTTGTGAAATACGAAGAGGACCTGCAAAGTCAAAATAAATATGAAAATAAATAATTATTGTATACTATAATACTGTGATAGTATTTGCATTAAAAAATACCTGAGTAACATCGAGTAGGAAGCTCAAATTCTCCTTTTTTTAATGTTGATGCTTTTGACAGGCCTTTTTCAGGCTTTTTTATTACGTTAGAGAACATGGGCCCATTGTATGTGTCCCGCCATTTGAGTTGTCTAGGTTCGGTGGATGAGGCAATGATTTCTTTAATAGGCTGGGTTTTAAATGGGCATTTCCGAACATTATAAATAGTGCTTAACAGATGTGTCCAATTAAATACTATTTGTTTACTAACACTGACTACAACGAAAGGTGATGGTTTGATTCTTGAATTTTTGATCATGCTTTATGATCGCATATCAAGCGTTTTGTATGTTCATTAAATTTTCTGTGAAGTGTAGAGTGTTTGCCTCTCATATCTCGTGGTGCCTGACCAGTCATTATCTTACCTTTTTGTAAGTATGTTAATTTATTTTTAGTGATACCGTGTAATGCACAGAATGCCTTTGCACATACTGGTACATCAGGTTTATTTACTACATCATCATGAATACGAACTCTGTACGCAAAAGAAGAATCACGTTTAGCGGCACCTTCGCCAAGTCTTGGTCTTCTATTTTGTACAGGTAGTATTGTTATTAAACCCGCCAAATAATTATTTTGTTCGTCGTGTGATTTGAGTTCATTAAAATGTCGTAGTAACTTAGCTCTATCAGTTTCATTAATGATTTCAAAAACTTAAAATGAAAACACTTACAGTCTTTTCCCGCTTCATGTGAACTTAAATTAATTTTTTTACCTCCATCTGATAACCGTCCGGTTATTTTTTTTTTCCTGGGTAACACATTAGAATCATTCTCGACCTCGTCTGAAGATATTGACATAATTAATAGAAAAACACTAACTAACTAATAAAAAAATAATAAAACGACACAATTTACTCAACGGATTAATATTTTTCACTACCTTACGATGTGAAAACACGAACGTGACTAAAACTATTTGGTATGGTGATCGTAATAGTAATGATATAATATTGTCAAGCAGCAATTGGTTATATTATATTTATCTGTACACAACATTAATCTATAGTTTAATCGGATTGACCAGTACCTAATTGGGTTTTACCAACTAAAATAAAAATAAAATCCAATTATCTAAATGAAACACTTGTCTGGTTCTTTCCCGGTATAAAATGACTTGCCTTGTTCTTTTCCTGTATGCCAAAACTTTCGTTGGTCATAACTCACGACTAATCTGCTTTTTTCCCAGACTCGACTTCTTGAATGATAGAATACGTCAATACAAATAATTTGATACCAAAATAACAATTTTAGAAAAAAAGTGACTTTTCTGGTTTTTTCCCTGTACCCTTCAAGTATGGTATCCTGTTAGTATCATAATACCTAGAAATTTAAAAGTTCAGACTTTCCAATAAAAAAATCGTGTCTATTTTGATCTTTCGCGTATTTCATACTGAAATCAATAATTAATTGCAAGACTGTGTCGTCGAAAAATAAAGAAAAACATTTAAGTGGATCAATTCCTTCATAAGTTTCAATTAGGTTTTTTATATTTTCTTTTTCGACGTTTTCGGGAAATGATGAATACACGGGATTTGTTTTAGATTTCCATATTGGCGTATAATTTTGTTTTATATTACCTATTTTTTTTTTTTACTAGGATTTTCTGGCGGTTGTGAGTCTACATTTGAAGTTCCAGCCATTTCAAAATTATGATTTAAAACTTCAAATGTACCACATATGTCACTACTGAGTACATTTGTATCGTCATTTATTACAATTGCATTATCGTCTACATTTTCCTCATCAGTGAGACAATTAACATCTGGGGGAATTATAATAATATCAGTGGGTTCATCATCACTCACGTCTACATTATCTAAAAACTCCAGTATCTCTTCCGAAGTTTTTAACCTTTTGAATTCACTCATTTCTATAATAATAAATACTAAAATATAAATAAACGTACCTACCAATGAATAATTAAAAAAAATAAAACTTACTTAGGTAGACTTATAGCGATTGACCAAACCAATTATTGTAGAAACATAACAGATATAGAAAATAGAATTACAAATAAAGTTGGAATGACCAAACAGATTTATGAACAAACGCGATAACGTCGTCAACTAAATCGTGTCTATAATCTCAATTACTCGGTATTGGATATTGGTATATTTATAAATTATTATAATAATAGCTGTTATCAGAAACAACAATGTACGCGGGAACAACGACGTTCTCGCGTCCACCAAGGTCACAAAACGACCGGTACTGGAATTAATATGCTACAAACCGCCAACGTTGCGTGTACGCAACATAAACTTTGAACTTCTAATTTTAGTATGAGAAATGAGCGAAAGTTAATACAAATGATCTAAATACATCGAATATCTTTAGAAAATAACGATTTTTACACAGTTTTAACTTTTAAAACACAAATTTATATATTTTTCAATTTCTCAAAAATGTATAATATTATATATCAAAAATGTCTAAATTCTGTCGTTTATAATATCAATCATATACATGAAAAACCGGTATTCATATTTTTTATTCATATTTTGGTGTATTTTTAATCAAATAGTTCACAGTTGGATTAAAAAAAAATTGTAATCCAGCACAAACAAATTTTTTAAATTAATGTTGCGTACACGCAACTTTGGCCGTTAATGTTTTAAAACCAATGTTGGTTTAAAGTGTTTAAACATTATGATATTATTTTAATAAAGTAGGGGAGACCGGGGACAAAAGTAACATGGGGCGAAAGTAACATGCTCAATTTTTTCTTCCATGATAATTATTTAAAACTACTATGTAGAGTACCATTTGCACCACTACACAGGACATATTTACACATAGTTGTTTTGTCGTAGTCACGTTTTTCTTATCACAAAAAGAACAAAAACTGATATTTCCGTATAAAAGTGATAATAAAATTGTTAACGATTTTTTTTTTTAAATTCAATTTTTACATTAGAAGAACACTTTATGCATTTATATAAGCCAAAAGTTGTCCTTTTTCTTTTGCAAGTATCAAAATAGTTGAATCAGGTATGTTAAATAATTTGTTATTCTACATAAGAAAAAATGTCTGCATGGGGTCGAATGAAACAAATTTTATGGGGTCATAAGTAACACCTATTTTATTTTAATATGTTTTTCTTATGACTTCAGTTTAATTTATTTAAGTGTTTTGTTAATATAACTTATAGATATGCCACGAACACGCAAAAGAATAACCAACAGAGGAACAATGGCAGACACTGAAATGAAAAAAGCAGCAGACATTTGCATAGAAGAAAATCAGTCTATTCGTTCAGTAGCTGCAAGCTTAAATATTTGCCATGTCAGTCTAAGTAGATATATAAAAAAATTGAAACTTCATCAAAATGGACGTGGTGATAAACCAGTGTTTGGATATCGAGCACATAATAAAGTGTTTAACTAATTTCAAGAAAATCAACTTGCTGATTATATTAAAAACTCAGCAGATATGTACTTTGAGTTATCTCCAACAGCTATTAGAAAATTAGCTTTTGATTTTTCTCTGAAACTTAATTTAAAAGTACCAAAAAACTGGACTGATAATGAGCATGCAGGAATTGATTGGTTTACAGCTTTCTTAAAAAGAAATCCAACACTGTCCATTCGCCAGCCAGAAGCGACAAGCCTATCAAGAGCTATGAATTTTAACCCAGCTAATGTTAAATTATTTATGGATAAATATGGATCTGTTATGTTAAAACACAAATTTGAAGCACAGCACATTTATAATTTAGATGAGACTGGAATTACAACTGTCCAAAATACTGAAAAAGTAGTTGCACATAAAGGGAAAAAACAAATTGGAGCCATTACATCTGGTGAACGTGGGACATTGATTACTATGTGTTTGGCTGTCAATGCTACAGGTAATTTTATTCCACCCATGTTTATTTTTCCCAGAGTTAACTATAAAGATTTTTTCATAAGAGGTGGTCCTACTGGTTGTATCGGTGCTGCTAACAAATCTGGCTGGATGCAAGGGGAAGAGTTTCTAACATTTATGAAGCATTTTGCAAATTATGTACGACCTTCAGTTGATAGAATGATTCTTGTGTTATTGGATAATCATGAATCTCATTTATTTTTGCCTGTTATTGATTTTTGTAGGGAAGTTGGAATAGTATTATTGTCTTTCCCTCCTCACTGTTCTCATAAACTTCAACCACTGGATCGATCAGTTTATGGACCGTTTAAAAAGTGTATTAATCAAAATATGACTGCTTGGATGCACAATAATCCTGGAAAGAGAATAACTATATATGATATACCCCATATTTCTTCTGGAGCTATTATTAGTGCTGCTACTCCTAAAATCATATTAAATGGTTTTTCAATATCGGGGATTTGACCTTTTAACAGAGATGCATTTAGCAAAGATGAGTATGCACCATCAACTGTAACAGACATAATGATAGATATCCAGACGCAGACATCTTCAGAACCAATAAAAGACGTAGAAACTACTCCTACTATTCAGCCAGAGAAAATAATATTAAATGATGTGGATCAACAGCCATCAAAAATATTGATAACACCAGAGCATATAAAACCATATCCAAAAGTACAATTTAAAGAAAAAGCTTTAAAAAAGGTAGGTAGAAAAAAAGGAAAGACAGCAATTCTGACTGACACCCCTGAAAAAATAGAACTTGAAAACAAAGTAACCAATACTGCTAAAAGAAGCCTTCAATTTAAAGAAAATAAAAAAAAACCTATAAAAAACAAAAAATTAAAAACAGTTCCTAAGAAAAATAAAAAGAAGATTGTTGATAGTGAAGAAGAAGAAGAAGAGACTTTGTTTAGTTTGTGGAGATACATATTCAAATAGTAAAGATAAAGAAACATGGATACAATGTCTAAAGTGTAAATTCTGGTCACATGAAAATTGTACTGATTCAACAAAAATTACTGCTTTTTATAAATGTGATAACTGTAAGGCTGATGAGGTAGGACGTAGGTGCCTAAATAGTTCTATACCTACATATATTTTCAACAATTTTGGTTAAATATGAAATCAATTATATCATATATTATGTTTATTATTATGTTTTTACTGTGAAGACTGACTATTATAATGCTAAATTGTGAAGTCTGACTATTTTATTATAAATTAATTTTTTTTGGTTATGAATGATATTTTTTTTATATTTATTATTATGTTTTTACTGTCGAGACTGACTATTTTATTATTCATTAATTCCTTTTTGGTTATGAATAATATTTTGTTTATATTAAATATTATGTTTTTACTGTCGAGACTGACTATTATATTATATATTTTTGTTTATGAATATTTGTTCAAGTTCTGGCACATATTTATATTGTTATTTTAAATTTTTAAGTTTTACTTTTGAGATGAACAGTTGTATTTTTTATTTTGTTTGAATATAATATATACCTTATGGCTAATGTTATTAATTCTTTTATGTTTTTTTATTATACCTACCATTACCATACATGTTACTTTTGAACCTTGCAAGGTGTCGAAAGTAACATTTTTTTGTGTTTTTGTTTTTTAAATATCTCGGCTTTAAAATAAATTTATGAAGATATTGTGATATCATTTAAAAGGTATTAAGTTGTTCTATCAAATAAAAAAAAATAATATTTGAAAATAATAAATATTTTTTTTTAAATTTATAATTTAGTGAAAAATGTAACTTTTGTCCCCGGTCTCCCCTATGTTTCTATGATAATAATATATTATTATCACATGTTTATTTAAAAGTAACACAACGTTATCCTACAAACTGTCCTTCGTGTAAATACAACACAACTAGTTCGTCTAATTGTTACATTATTTTTTTCTATTAATTAAATAATTAATACATTGCAATGCAGACTAGTGAAAATAGTATCATACCGATAACACTCCGACGAGGTAGAAAAAAATTGCATTACCATCTGAATGGCAACGACAAAAAGAAAAACGACAAAGGTAATTAATTGATTTTATTTATTTATTACCTGCCTACGTTAAATACATTAAATAATAATTTAATTGTTTTAATTTTAGATATTCATCTATTAGATTTCCTAGTCGTCCTCAATGTGAACATAAAAATAAAATCAATAACAGTACCAATGTAGAACTTTGACAATGCAAGACGTGCGACGAGCTTATCAAATGTTTTACGAGATACCAGATAAAATTAAGCAAGACGAAATCATTTTGAGATTTATGATAAATCCTGTACGCAGAACTCGTTCACGTAAGGATTTTTTTTAAAAAGAATTATCTATTAAATATTTTTTGCCTAAATTAAATGAAGATAATGGTCGTAAAAATGCATTAGTTTGCAAAAAAGCATTCACAGACGTTTTTGCTATTTTTAAAAAAGAGTAGATTTCGTGTGTAAAAAATATTTTAAGACTGGTAAGTCACCAAAAGAAAACCTAGGTGGACAAAGAATGGCCCAGAAATATGAATCTCAACGAAAAATGGTGAAAGCATTTATTTCAAAACTTAAGCCGATTGAGTCTCATTATTGTCGTGAAAAAAATACTACTCGACAATACTTGCCCAGTGAAATCTTAATTTCCTCACTGTATAAATTATTTAAAAATTCTACATCTGAACAAGACGTAAAATATGAATTTTTTCGCTCAGTTTTTTGTACAGATTTTAACTTAGGGTTCGGGTCTCCACCGACTGATTGTTGTTCTTTATGTATCTCTTTGAATCAAAAAATTAAAGTAACTCGATGTTTGGTGGAAAAAAGAGAATTGAATATCACTCTAGAAGTTCATAAAAGAAAAGCCGACTCATTCTATAAATTATTACAAAAAGAAAATGATGGAGAAATCACTTTTTCATTTGACTGTCAAAAAATTTAGTGTTACCTAAAGTTCCCGATTAAAGTGCCTACTACTCTAGACAACTTTACGTATACAATTTTACAGTTTGCCAAGGTACATCAAAATCAAAACAATTAAAAGAAAATACGTTTATGTACATTTGGTTGGAAACAGAGCATAAAAAAGGATCTCGCTAATGAAATCGCTTCGTTTGTGTATCACCGTTTGAAAAATACTGATTTAACTAACATACATACATTTCGACTGTTTTCCGATGGATGTGGAGGACAAAACAAAAATCAAGTTATATTGTCCATGCTTTCAAAGTACATAAATGCCCGTCTTATATAGAAAATATAAATTATTTTTATCCAATAGTTGGACATTCATTTATTCCTCCAGACCGCATATTTGGACGTTTAGAAAAACGTCGTGTGTTGAGGTCGGTGGAGAAAGCAGCAAATGCCAAAGTGTTGTTCTAACGCCGGATATTGTTTCGTTAGTGTCTGCCTTCCACGGTATCTTCAACCAACAACCTCTGTAGTAAATGTGGTGCAGTTGTCAACACAAGCGGCCCCGAGACGGCCATCAGACCGTCATTGCAGCATGTCGAAAAGTGATTCATGGTTGTTTGTTCAAACCTAAAGTGGAGGGCCATACAATGCGTGCAAACAGAATTCAACGCGCCTATGTTGTGTGATTCCGGTAATGGGTGCTGAACGCCAGCCGGGCGGTCTATGAACGTCGCACCAACCGGGGCGATTTGTTCAATCTGAAATTTAAGAGACATGGTTGTATTTTGTTTTTTGCTTCATTATCAACATTAAAATAATAATAAAACGAAATATATACTGACCTTTTCAATGACGTCGTATAGTGGTGAAATGTCAAAAACACCAACAAAGTTTTCGTCAGCCGATACCACTTCAACTTGAACTGGTACTTGTTCGTTTCCATTTATGAGGACTTCCACGATTTCAACGTCATCGTGTTTCACTACCTCAATATTGTCGTCGTCCATCGTGACTTCCACTACCTCAATGTTGTTGTTGTCGAACAGAACTTCATGCATCTGCACTTCAACAACTTGTACATCGGCGTCATAGGCGCAACTAGGGTTAAAATATTGGGGGGCTACAGCCCCTTTAACAAAACTATGAATATAAAACATCCCGTAAGGCCCATATGGGGCATCCCACCGCCCCTCTACATACAATCACAACACATTTTAGGTTCTGAACCAAGAGAAAAACATTTGGATTTAAAACAGTTAGTTTTTTATGTATATGCCATTATGACACTATTATGAGTAATGTAAGTCAATCATAAAAAATAAAAATGGTATATCTACTCAACATTTTATATACCAACTAATAGTATCTTACTAATTTTATAAAAATGTATCAATATTATAATATATAACTAATTTGTAGTTTACCTGTAATATAAGAGTAAGAAAAAAGAAAACAAGTCAACTTTATAGTCAATAGGTAACATTTTAATAAATTAATGGTATTTTTCTATCATTAGCATTTGCAAAATTGTTTAAAATTTTTTCTGTATCAATATTGTTTGATATGTCTCTCTCAATATGAATGATGGATAAATTTGTAAAACGTTCTTATATCATAATTGAGCGTAGCCATGTTTTTACTCGCCTCATCGCAGAAAATGATCTTTCACAAGTTGCACTACTTATTGGCAAAGTATATGCAACACCAAGAAGCTTGTATAAACTTGGAAAAGTAACCTCATTTATGATAGTTGTCATTTTCTCCGGATCACCTAATACCTCATTTTGATAAGTGGTTTGAAAAGCATTTTTTGCAACAGTCATTTCTGCCATCGATGTTTCCGTATCAATTTGAAACAGATCCTATAATATAGTAGTAAAAGAACATAAATCAAAGCACATAATCAATACCTATATTCATTGTAATTGAAAGATGATGGTTTCTTACTTTATAATGATTAATGAATAATTTGCTTTCTTTAAAATCAAGCAAAAAAAAATTGTCGACAGAATGAGCAAGCTCTAAACTTTGATTAGAAAAACGACGAATGAGATTTTATGAGTAATACCAATTGTAGGTTTCTCAATTGAAACTTGATGCTTTTTGGCAAATTCTTTTATTTGATTCCAAATAATCAAAAATTTGTCATCATTTCGATAGTCTTTTAAACTATTGATTACAGAATGAATTTGAGCTGCTTGTCCTAGTGTGGCAGTTTTTTCTTGTAAACGATTACTTAGAATATTTACAACAAGTAAAATTTCATACAAAATAAATAGATGAACAACAAATCCTGGTTCCTGAAGTAATGATAAAATACCTAAAAATAATAAATTTCATATTTTATTGAATATGATTGAAATTATTTATTATTTTCAATTTAAAATAACTAAATTTAACATTTAGCTTGAGCCACATCTCTGTCATTATTATCTTCAATTTCTTCAGTAAGAACTTCAATTAAAGCAGGGTAATTTTCCATAACTATTTTACAATTATGATAACGACAAGACCAACGTGTATCACTAATTCGAGTTATACTTTTGTTCTTAATTTTAAGTTTCTTTTTAATTTCTAAGAATTTATAGTTGGTAGTAGGCATAGAAAAATGTACGTATGCTGCCTCTAAAGTATTAAATAGACTACCTATGTTTTTTAAATGTTTTACATATTTTTATTTATGTATACCTTGATTAGTAGACAGTTCTTTTTCATCATGACCACGGAAAGCTAGACCTTGTCTAGATAAATATAAGACAATATATATTAATATTTTCAAATATTCACGATTTATAGAAATTTGTTCTCAGCTTACAGTTTCTAAGCTAGTGTGAACAGAACATGACTTTTTTGTTTGTTTAAAAGCAGACCATTTTGCCAAACATACCAAATGGTAATTGGAAGAGCCATAAAGTTGTAATTTTGATTTTGATCCTTTCCCTTTAGAACCACTAAGCTATAAATAACACATACAAATTAATAGTTAATACACTTGTTAAAAACAATTAAAATTTACTTTTTTCCAATTGTTGAATCCTATTTTGACAAATGTATCTTCTGAATTCCCATTACCAAATATACGGCACACATAACAATAAATTGCATTACTTTCAATACTGTACTCAAGCCATGGAAAGTGATCATACCATGAAGCACTAAAACTTCTGTTTTGAGTTCCTTGTTTAGTTTTTGGATACACCTAAACAAAATTTGAACACTAAGTATTAACAAAAATATTAAATAATAACGCATTTTATAGCAAGTCTTAACTCTTAAGTTAATAAATCACTTACCAAAATTGTAAAATACAATTATGATTTGAGCAAAAGGAAAGCAGGTTCATACTAATTTATTATAAAAATATTTACATATAAATGAAGGTTAACCTATGTTAAGTAAATATATTAGACTATTTATAATAAATGTTGTATTTAATGATATGCGAGAATAACAAAAAAAAAACTTAAAATAAATAGGTACATAGAGGATAAATAAAAAAATTTCAAGTTATTTAATAATGAATAGTAACTTACCTGTAATATTGGTCGGTATGGCCCTGTGTGAATATCACCTAAATCATTAGGGCTATTCAGCTGATCTATTTGTATTAATACAGGCTCTTCAGGCTCTTTAATTGTCGGTACATTTTCTACTACGGAAGTATCTTTGAGTATAGGCACTACATATTCATTATTTTTTTTACCTTTCTTTTTATTAATATTGAAAATATCAAAAACTTTATTATTCATATTAATATCTTATAGAAATAAACTCAATAAAACAAATAAAAACAGGACATAAATAATAACTGAAAAGTACAGATTATGCGTAACAGTCGTAACACTCGTGAGACGTTCTATCATTGAATCATTCTGTAAATAACATTCGTCATTCGACAATATTCTAAAATCAATTATGAGGCAGAAGACAGTACAACAACGACAAAGCTTATCAATATAATTACTAATATAAAATATTACATAATAGTGTAAAACCCACAATCCTAGTCTAAAAATAGATCAATTCGGTCAATACAACACTGCCATAATATATTATCTAATATCTATATATCTATACCTATATCTATATATCTATATGGCTGTAGCCCAATATTGAATAATATAATTTATCAAAGATAATCGTAATCTCTTGTCTATAATTTTACTTGAAAACTTTTTTTCCAATTCCATTATTCCAAGAGACAAAAAACAATTTTACGTGTAGTATTTAAATTATTAAAATTTTATTTTTGGGGGGGCTAAATCGTTAGGTTAGGCGTCAACATTTTTCGCACGATCTTCTCATTCCTGTAAAGGCCCGACTACCTATAGAATCATAGTCCGTCAGTTTAAATGTTCAAAAACAAAATATTAAATCATAACAACGGTTGAGTGTATAGTAAATCGAATGTACAAAAGTGTATTTATATGAAACAACAACATTGCAATAATTATTTGTTTCTATTTATTTCCACTCTACAATATAGTTATTGAGTCATTCACTGTAATGTAAATTAAAAGTGTAATGCAAAATGTAATGCAAATTTAAAGTATAATGCAATGTAATCAAACAAATTGATGTCTGTACAGTTTGTAGAATGTACCAAACGTTACATAGCCCAAGTTATTAATTTATATCATGCAATTAAAATTGTGAATTATTAGTATTATTATTACTAAGCATAAGGTGTAAAAAGAAAAAGAAATTTGTTGAATTAAAGTTTAATGACATAACAATTGTTAAAATGGTAGGTTTATAGTAAACTTATATTTGTGTTATATACTATGTCTATTATACTTAGTTTACTTTTGATGTACTAATATATTGAAAATGAAGTGTAAGTTTAAGTTATGTATAATGGTACAAACAAATTATGAATTATGAGCACAGTGAATTGACTATTGGAGTAGTTACATAGAATTTTCAAGTTAAGTAATTAATGTAATTTTTTACATTCAGTCTCATTGTTACACTTAATATAGATAGATAATGAAATGTATATAACAATGAAATGTTATTGAATACTAATTATTCATTAAATAAGTACATACTTTGATAGTAGGTATATATACTTTTTGTTTGTATAGAATAAAAAATATGTGTAATAAGTTACATTACAAACATGTAGGTATCGCATTCAATAACAGTAGGATGAAATTAATATAATGTGTAGGTATATATTCAATAAATCAACCGGCTGTAGAGTAAACCCTTTTTTTTATCATTTATCCACCTTTAAGGTAGGTTCACACTTCCAACGTGTCGTGTCGTGTGAAAAATTTTCTCTGATTGGCTGAACCGCGTGGTTCCCTTTGGGTATACCATACGATATATCATAATTTTATCACACGATACCACTGTAACCAAACGACACCGCATAGTTGAATATATTCAACTTTTGGCCGTGTGGTTACAGATAAAGTGAAGAAAAATGATAACTAAAAAAATAATGATAACATTTAAAATAAACTATAATTAAAATTTAGTTGAAAATTCAGTTGAACCTTGAACATTTTTTCAATTGGTCACAATTAATTATTAAATTTGAAATTATTAGCATGTCATTTGTCAAAGTAAGTACACTAAACTTTTATGAATATTATATAATTTATATTTATTATAATTTCATAAGGTATATTTATAAATATATACATTTAATTTTAAAATTATTTTTATGCACTCATTCAGTAATAACTTAATCATTTGCTTTGTTATATTTACACCATAAATAGGTAATTTGTAATAATTATTGTTTATAAAAATTAAAAATTAAAACAATCAATTGACTAGGTACCTATAATTGTGCCTTTATAATTTTTGTAATATACTTTTACATCAAATAACAGTCAAAATTATAATTTTGACTGAATCAAAATGCGTCTACGCCACCACAACTATTATACAAAGAAAAATTGTTAAGATATTGTGAGAATATAAGGTTTTTCAGGTCCTTATAATCCACCGACGACGTCAGGGGAACACTGACTTCGTGACCTACAAGCCGCACCGCGTGTTAACCCTAAGGCCAAGTCGGTGGAACTTGTAGGCTTTGCTATACGCTGGAAAAGTGAATTCCACAGATTTATTTAAGGGGAAAAGAAAAATACAATATTAACAGAGTTAAATAAAACGAGAAGGTTTGGATAATTATGGATCATTATATTTTACATGGTCGCACAACGTGCAATAAATAATATTTGTAACTAATAATATGAATGATAATAATATGGCAATTATAAAAGTATATTATGGGCACAGGGCAATTACAAAAGATTGGATAATAATTTGGCACATGGCATTTATGGGAAAAAGATAATATTTTGGACTGAGCGAACCCACGGATCGGCCCACGAGGTCTGACGGAAAAAATATTATTTATGTCTACTTTACGTCGCCAATCCTAGGGTTACCGTCCGGCATATCGCGAAGGACGATAAGTACGGGAAGCAACAGAATAATATAATAAAAAAAAGGACATGAGGGGGGTATTTTATACGTTACACTTTTTCTGTATTGACGACTGACTGAGTCTGTTGTTGGTTGACCGATGGCTGCGATGGGCTGGCCAGGTGGCCGTCGACACACACGCGGTCGACGTGGCCCATCTGCATAGGTCACTGGTTCGGGACCGCCTCGCCCAACAACGGGCCCACGGTGGCGTACTAGCCCATCATGGCGTCGCGGGCGTTGACTTGACGGATTTGTAACAATACTTTAACTTGGCCGGACGGAGTTGGACCATGAGGTTTGATCAGGAGCTGAGACAGCGAGACGTCAAAAAAAGAAACAGGGCCAGGTGGTGGTTGTAAAAAGAGTGTCGGCTATCCGACGGAGCTGGCTGGACGTCGGCCGATGTTCGCAAGTCGTGGATGGTGGGGCAGGTCAGTGTAGTTGTATATGGGGAAATTACATTAATTAGGGAAACAGACTGCCTTGTCGGCGCGCATATCCTCCACAAATTATGGTTTAAATGAACCACTTTGGCGCTGTATGACTCTTGCCAATTCTGACCCCTTCTTTTCTTCATTTTAAACTATTAAGTACTTTTAACTATTATTTGTATTAAATACTAATTGTAAATTGGGCATATGCCCGTAATGTATGCATATTAATTAATGATTTTTATGCTTTATTGCTTTCAGGGTAAATTCTGCCATGGCTGTAATGCTTTTGTAGTAGAATCTGTAAAGAAGCATGACTGCCCTCAAAGTATATAAACAATAATTTCATAAGTTTATTAATAACTAGCTTTACTGTACATTTAATATTTACAGAATATACCCAGTTAGTACAAAAGCCTGGAAACACTGGTACAATTCAGAATATTCTTCTAACTGCTAGTACTAATACTATTAAGAAAATTCTTCCAGGTGCCTCAACTAGTCCTGTTAAGAATATTCTTCCAGATTCCACTCCTATGACTGTGTCTTCTTGGTTTCATTCATTATCAGATCATGATGAGAAATTACATGATGAAGAATCACCAAAAGGTGTTTTCAAATTCACATGCAACTCATTTTCTTTATAGATAATTATTGTTTTTTTATTATATATATAGATATTCTTAAAGTGCAATCAACTTCCAATATTGATCAAAAAATTTTAGGAGTTTCCAAAGAAGACATGACTAGTTTAATAACATCAATAGAAGTTTGCAGACCACTTTGGAATCACAAAATGTCGCTGGGAGAAAGATCCGAAAATATAAAAAATAATTTATGGAATAAAATATTTACTGAATTTGATGGTATATAAATTTCTTAAATCATATGCTATTATTAATTATTCATGATACATTTTCTTGATATGTAGGCAAATATTCTATTCAGGGATTAAAAAAGAGCTGGAAATATCTTAAAGAAAGATATACTAGGGAAAAAAATCTGGAGTAAGTGGTGCAGCAGGAGGTAAACAAGAATGGTGTTATTTAAGCATTTTAAGATTTTTAGATGAAGTATTGATCATTGAAAAATGGTAAAAATATTTAATTACTTATGTTCGTTTGCATAGTCAATTTATGTGTGACATAAAATGTAAAAATAAATAAATAAAAAATAACACATAGCTTAACATGTCTTATATGAAAAATACATTGACTATGCAAATGGGTATTAGAAATGTAAACATGCATTCTTATTGTATTATGCACAAATTGACACCAAGTTCAGTTCATATTTTGGTTTGCAGAATTTTGGTTTGCAATTTTTTCAGTTTCGCCAAAACATGTGGGGGAGTAATATGTGTATAAACCTATCAAGTTTGCCAAATATGAACTGAACTTGGTGTCATCGTTGGACTCGGGCTCAATTAATACAGGCTCCAATGGGGGAATAGGTCTACTCTGCTTTAGTTCTTCCATAATCATTCCCATTTGACTTTCCATAACAGATACTGTTGAAAATAAACATACATTTTACGGTGATTAAAAATAAATATTGTAGTGTATAAAAATACATATTTGGAAAATATTTCATTAATTGATCAGAGTTTCAGGGATGTTGTACTGAAACATATAAAAATACATACTTTTTATAGACTTCCTGTCTTGTTTTTGATTTGAACCATTTTCAAGGCTGGTGTGTGTAGGTGAAAGGTTGTCAACAGTGCTATTTAACAATTTGTCCATTATAACCTCAGTAATATGTTGATAGTTGTGGCTTCCTTTTATGCGTATACAACCAATGACATATGATTGGCGAAAATATGTTTCTTCGTCTATGAAATGACAAGTCATTCCTACAAATATATTATAATTAATTATAAAATAATCAATATTAATAGTGTGCATAAGAAATAATGTATACCCATGTAACTTCGTTTATTGGCACTCCATATATCGGCTGTTGCACAAATATAGTCATGTTTTGCAACTAAATTGGTTAGCATTGAAACGTATAGTTCATATTTTAAATCCAATTGTTTTGATAACTGTTTTCTGCTTGGAACTACATTAACATCATTTGATCCAGTAAGTCCTAAAATTAACCTTTTGAAACTTTTTTTTTCACAAGTTCTTAATGGACGCATTTCATTTACAATATATTCAAACACTAAATCCTTCACCTAAATATAATAAAATAACAACAATTAACACACTAAAAAAGTGTTATCTAACACTTAAATGGTTTACATATTAGAGGTATTCTGTAAAAAGAGCATAATCTTCATAATGATATGTTATGTATATATAATGAAATTAACTTGAAGTTAACATGTTAATCTTAAAAAAAAAATAACTTATTAAGTTAAAAGTTAATTTAGAATAAAGGAAAGAGTTAATTAACTAACGTTTTAACTTTTAATTCGTTAATGCCCAGCCTTGTAAACTACAGTAAAAATAACCACAAATTGATATTGGTTTGATACTGTTGATTGATTATTTTATGACAAATAAATTAGAAAAAATCTGAATTAATAATTACCATGTCTTTATTAATTTTTTTTGAATGAACATAAACAATTTTGGTTTGAATAAAATTTGAACTTTTCTTACTTCTGGCTATTTCAAATTTTGGAATTAATAATGGATGTTGAAGCTATAAACAAGTTATTTTTGGAACATTAATTAATAATTATATGTAGGTAATTGTTATGATTATAGGTGGGAACTAGGTACCTAAATCATAAATTTAAAATATTATGATACATTTTGACATTTTGTTCTTAATATTTAGATATTCCTTGACTCCTTGTAAATTGTGATATATTATTATTTATAATTGTTACTAATAAGGAATTAACCACAATTTTTAGATTTAAAAGAAATTTGTTTAAAAAACTTACTTTAATATGACTTAACAAGTTTCCACTCGACTTGGTTGACGCACTTATGTTTTTATGACAGTTAACACAAGATGCTATTATTTTATCAGCATTGATCGACACCACTTTGTAAAATTCAATAAATAAATATTGAAATTTTAAATTTTGCTGTACATTTTCTGTCGACGATGTTGGCGAAACGTCTGTACCAGTTATCGGATCATCAACGTTTTCATCCGTTTGTAGACGAACTCTTTTGGTGTTGGGTAATGATTGAATTAAGAAGCGATCCATTACAAAATATAAAATATTTCACCAATAAAATTAACAGTCATAGACAAAATTATAAAAACTATGAAAACAGGAACACTGAAGAAGTTGAACACGAGTGTGCACTGCGTACAGTACCGGAAGGATGTCTCACACTCTCACGACTCACGTCAGTTATTTATTTTGTTGTACAATATTATACACGCATACAAATTCGTTTAATCGGGGTCTGGTAATAACAATTATTTATAGCACATGATTAGTGATTACATGACCAATGGACATAATTTATAAATAAATATAGAATTTGTATTAATCGATAGGGAACGATCAATTTTTTTAACAGTGTATCAGTGGCGTATTTATTATTGAATTTGGCTGAAACATCTTCAATAATCTGTATCGCCATGTGTAATGCCATGCCTTGTTTTTGAAGACGTGTTATAGCCGTAGGAAGGCACTCAAAGTTTGATTTTATTAATGCTAAGTTACCTTTAATCTGTGGTGCTTTAAAATATTTTTGAGCATTTCTAATTGAAAGCGCATCATCTTCATCAAAACTTTCAACAATATTTTTTACAATTTGGAAGTTTTCACAATAATATATTGAAGCGGAAATCCATGTTCCCCATCGTGTCAGAATTGGTTCGGGGGGTAGAGGTATATTAGGCGCATCAGTCTTAAATTTTATAATACGAGATGGTGCCTTTTTAAATACTTTTTTAACATTAGCAACCAGTTTATCTACTTTGGGATATTGAAGACGGATATATTCGGCAACTCTATTTAATCCATGTGCTGTGCATGTTACATGGACCATTTTTGTGTACAACACTTTCAACGTATCTCCTGCCTTCACCATATAGGGCGCGGCGTCACTCAAAAATAATAATACGTCGTTACGATGTATGCCACCAGGCCAAAGTAAACAAAGCGAATCTTCAAATAGTGTGCATATAGTACTGTGGTTAGCCTTTTCTAATTGCTCGACATTTAATAAAAAAATCCGTGAGTAGTGTTCCGATTATAACGGAGGCAATATAGCGTCCTTCAGCGTCCGTCGTTTCGTCAATTGAAACCCAAATTTTTTTCTCTGCCACTTTATTTCTTATTTCTCCAATAGTTTCCTGGTAACAATTATCGACACATGATTTTCGTAAAGTTGATTGATCTGGTATAACTTCCGATGTATATTTCTCTAAAAAGATTTTGAAATGTGGATTGCTCAGTTTATTGAAAGGTATATTAGCACTCAACATAGCTTTACATAAATCAGTTTTGAATGACGATTTTGTTGAAGAATTTTGAAATAAAAGCTGTTGAGATTTATCCTTTTTTTCTTCAGCGCGTTTAACAGATTTACGATGTTTTTCGGCTGCGATATGCTGAGTTATAGAAAAACGTTTTTCACTTGAAACTTTCGTATTACATACTTTGCAAAATAAAATTTTGTTATCTGTTGAAAATATTTCTGTTCCAAATTCAGTAACATAACTTTGTAAACGACTGGATGTCGTCTTTTTTTCTTTTGGCATTTTAAAATTATGCTTGTTAAGTGTTAACTAATAGAAAATTTAAACGAAAATATTACAAACAACGTATTACCACTCACGAGACGACGACAACACTATCGGTCGGTTTGTCTACCATAATATAATAGATTAAGATTAAAGATATTTCAAGTTAGACTTTTGACCACAGATATAGACCTGCGATAATAACAGGAGATAATTGCATGCCACTCTAGACCGGGTTTAACACATGTTCCTGTTATTATTACCACCGCGATAAAATTACAACGGTAAAATTGTATCGTCCAAATTCAAGAAATTTTACAAATTAATGAGAAAAACATATTATTCAAATGAGAAAAAAGCAAAAACAAGAGGAACTCGCGAAATCATGCATTTATATGCCCTTACCGGTTAAATATGCAAAAATATGCAAAATAAGATTTAGTATTTAATTTATAAATAACGCAAAACAAATTTTGATCAAATCCATTTTCTTATACAATGTAGCAAAAAAAACATGCAAGTGCATGAAATTCACAGCCCTGGTAATCACAACTAACGATGTATGAAATCTGAAAATATTATAATTAATAAGGAGCGAATATAGGCAAAATTATACACAATCTCTTATATCAGTGGACCAAATGATAACGTTTGTTACTGATTTGTATCCAGTGTTCTGTATTCTATTATTAGATCATAAACAAATGTACGATATTTTGATAATATGAAATAATATTCTATTACACAGTAATTGGTTATGACTTATGATGATTATTAATCTATGCATACTATTCGGTGTTCTGTTTATACTTCATTGCTCAAATGATAATGGATTGAGTATTGAAACCACGATTTAAGAAATATTATATAATTTTTGTGATTGAAAGTGATATTTTATAGTCAAATTTACTTTATTTATATATTGTATTTTATTTTTCGATATAATTTACCTACTTTTTCAATGACATCAAAAAAGAATACCTTGTTATCATTCTTCACAAGCAATAAAAAAATTCTAAGAGAAAATGAAAATAACGAGACTGAAGTAAGTGCTATATTTTGTGAAATTTGAAATGTAAATTCAAATTTTTGTGATATTTAGGTAAACTCACCGGTAAGAAACATTACAGAAGTAAAGAAGTCTGCAGGTACCACAAATTCTTTAGAAAGTTTTAGTAGATCATTAATATGATATTTTACATTTTTACAGAACATATTATTAATTAGCTAAATATTTTATAAATTTATTTCATTGTGTTGTTTATTATAAAGCTATATTAAGCTATAAATATATTTTATATTCATTAGAGTATTATGTTAAACTTTTTAAATGCTATTCATTAATTAATATTGTCTTTTAAAATACCTATAATTGATTAAAAATTAGTGATTAACAAAAGAAAAAGTATTTCTTCTACTGGTTTCTTTAAAAATTCATTTCTAATTTCTATATCCCCCCCTCAAGAAAATCCTAAATACGCCACTGCAGTGTATTATTAGATATTATAATATTGTAATTTACTTATCTACAATTATTTCTGTATTTTAGCATTTACTAACCATTACCTAACCAACCAGTTACTCGCTGACGTTTGTCGAGTGTAGACCTATGTTGAAAAGTTCGGTCTCTTATCTTTCCGTATCTCTTTCTAAATTTGTTTTATTCAGTTTATTGTGTTTTGTTCAATATTCATATAATGGCTACTACCTTATCTTGTTTTGTGTGTGATTCTTGCTTCGGTGATTTGGATTCTCCAATCTACTGTGACAGCTGCTCTCAACCTGCTCATACCAAATGTACTGGCCTTTCTGCGACCGAAATCTTGCTGATCGAAACGCTCGAGCCTCCAATCTAATCTTTTATAATGTTACTGAAAATGAATCTAACCAGGTATACAAGTCCGTATTACTCACGATCTAGAACAGGTAAATAGTTGTATTCGTTCAATTATCTCTGAAGCTGATGCTAGACCGGTGCCAGTTAAGGCCATTCGTCTCGGTCGTTATCGTAATGATAACAAACCACGATCATTAAAAATAATCTTCTTTTCGCCAGCTGATGCGTTTGATGTTATCAAGTGTAAGCATAAGCTTTCACGTCAAAATTTGCCATCTCAAATTACTATCAGCTCGGACCGTACTCAACTTCAAAGAGACTCCATGAATAAACTACGTAATGAACTAAATCAACGCCTTCCAACTGAGCCTGATTTAACTATTAAATTTATTAGAGGTGTTCCTAAAATTGTACTAAAAGAAAAAAAGAACAAAATTTTTAAAGTTGCATGTTATTTATCAAAATGTAAGGGGCCTTAGGACTAAATTAGACTTTTTTCGTAATTCAATATACAATTGTAATTCTGATGTTATATTTTTATCTGAAACCTGGTTAAATAGATGTGTAAGTAATAATGAATTAGGTATTAGTAATTATAACATTTTCAGATCTGATAGATTAACTGACAACTTTGTAAGAGGGGGTGGAGTTTTGTTAGCAGTTTCTAATACTTATAAATGTGAGCTTATTCCCACGGATAACATACCAAATATTGAACATATTTTTGTCTTATTAATTGTTGGCAATACTAAGTTCATATTATGCTGTGTTTACATCCCTCCTAATTCTCCTCATCATATTTATGCTCAATTCTGTGAACTTGTTGAAAATACTATACTTTTACACCCTAATACTAATATTTTACTTATAGGTGATTTTAATTTATCGAACTATACTTCCCAAGATAATGAATTATCCCATAACCCAGCTATTAATATTATTAAAAACAGTTTTGTCAATTATTTGAATCTTGAACAATATAATAATGTACTTAATATTCGAAATGAAACTCTTGATTTGATATTTTCAAACTTACAAATACACACTGTGCGGATTGGAACCTCATTAACACCTCTACCGGATGCTTATCGCCCAATACTTGATTTCATTTGTGAGGATCGTACTACTACTGGTATCTCAATCTCAACCAATCCTATCATTTATAATTTTAAAGCCTGTAACTTTAATAATATTTGTTCTTTCCTTGATGACTTAGATTTTATATCGAATCTTAGTTCAATTGATTTGGATTCATCTGTTCTAAAGTTTCATGAAATGATACTTCATTCTTTTGATGTTTTTGTTCCAAAAATTCAGTTGAATACCAACAATGTACAAAATACTATCTGGTCGAATAAATCGTTGAGAAACTTAATAAAATTGAAAAAATTAGCTCACAAAAAATATAAACTAACTAATTCTAATATTGATTATGTCACTTTTTCAGATCTGCGTAAAAAATGTAAAAACTTATCGGTACTAGCTCATGATCAATTCATTTCTAATTTAGAGCTTAACATTAATTACAACATAAAATCATTTTGGAAATACATTAAATCATTTAGATCAAATTCAAATAATATTCCTGAAATTGTCTTCCTAGATAATAACAAATCGAATACCATTGGAGAAACCTTAAGCTTATTCGCTACCTATTTCTCATCTGTCTTTGTTGATTCAAATTCAAACACCGACTACTTTGACGTCGAAGCTCCAAATGATTTTAATCTTAACATTAACTCTTGGAATATATCAGAAGTAGAAATCTTGGAAGCGCTTGTACTCTAAATGCACATTCAGGTGTAGGACCAGATGGGATACCACCTTCGTTTTTGAAATCATGTAAACATTCTCTTATTAAACCTTTACATATTTTATTTAACCGGTCACTTAATAAAGGTATTTTTCCAAAACTATGGAAAAAATCATTTGTCACCCCCATTTTAAAATCTGGTAGTAAAAATAATGTTTGTAATTACAGACCAATAACTAAAATGTCCTTAATACCAAAAATGTTTGAAGCAATTATCACAAAGAAGTTATCATCATTACTTTCGAATTTAATAAGTCCTTCTCAACATGGCTTCTTAGCGAAACGCTCTATCTCTACTAATCTATTAACATATCAGTCTGATCTCATAAAATCCTCTGAAAATGGTCACCAAGTTGACACCATCTATACCGATTTCCAAAAAGCCTTCGATAAAATAAATCATTCACTTCTTTTATACAAGTTAAAATTTTTTGGTATTTCTGGATCGTTTTGGAAATGGATTGCCTCATATCTGCACGATCGAACACAAGTTGTAAAAATTTCCTTTCAAATTTCAAAAGAGTTTCAAGTGTTATCTGGTGTACCTTTTTTTTTTTTTTCCTATACATTATTGGTCTATATACCACTTTAAATTTTGTAAAAGTGCTAGTCCCGTTGAATTCTAAATAAATAAATAAACCAGTCGCAATCGCCGATCGGTACCACCGCGCGGTTGCCTTGATCGGCCTGCGACAAATAATCAAGTTCTATCGGCATTCGTAAATCGTAATACGGGTTTGAGATTTCCCGTATTGACTGTATTATAAAATTATAAATAATTTCCATCTCCCATGTATATATACGTAATAAATCGTCATTAATTGTCATAATTAATAATAAATGGTATGTAAAACTATTTTAGAACCAAATTTAGTAATACAAATGAAATTTCTTATTTATCTAGTTGTTTATTTTATATTGGAAATGATAATATTGTAGAATAGTTATTACTTATTACTTATTACTTATTAGTATTTAGTTACGGACTTTGTGAATTATCTAGATAATTTATCTAGATGGCTCTAAATTTTATCTAGATGAAATTTAGATGTCAATTTCATTTCTTATCTAGATAAGATAAAGATATTTTCCCGTATGCACAGTCATTTAAGTGTTACTTAAAATGAATTTAAGTGTCACCTAAGCACAGTCCCTTAAAATTGCGTTGCACAGTCATACTTACGGGATAGCTGTCACTTAAGGTTTCCTCAAAGTTAAGTGGTGGATAGACCACCCTTAACGAGCCCGTAAACTATTATTTTTTTTTTTAATCATTTAAAAAAAAAAAATAATTTAATAAATTTGTTAAAATTGTTCACAAAATTATCGTTCTACCATGTGCATTGATTTATGTTTTTGTTTTTATTAAATTGTCCTACCTTAAGTATAGTTAATATGGATGATAATATATTCGAACTAATTGATTTTGCTCAGTTTGCTGATGAAGATAATGCACCTAAAAGGTACATCAGGGATCAAGAAAACCCTGTAGAATTATTTTCTGATCTTCAATTTTACAAAAGATACAGGTAGGTATCTGTTATAGGAACTATTTATTGTACTACTGTAAATATTTTACATCATAATAATTATATGGTGAAATAAACCCTTTTTAATAGATTCAACTGTACAAATGTAGGTACCTTAAACACAAATTGAATAATGTATTTTTTAATTTAGGTTCTCTAAAGAAGTAGTTATGGATATTATTATGCCATTAACTACTATTCATCACAATAATAATCGTGGTTTGCCCATCCCACCTATTCTACAACTCTTAACAACACTGCGGTTTTACGCATCTTCAAACTTTCAAGTAGGCACCAATTTTAAGCCCCATTCAGTTGTTTGTATAATAAGTTTTGTTAATTTAAATTTTAGATTGTAAATGGTGACTTAAGAGGAATTAACCAAGGAACTGTATCAAGAATAATTAAAAATATATCTAAAATGTTGGCAAGTAATGTAAAAAATTATGTACATTTCCCTAGAAATGCAGATGAATGGAATATTATAAAAGAGAAATTTTACCAAATGTAAAAGATGCCGGGAATTGGTGGATGCATAGATTGTACGCACATAAAAATACAAAATCCTGGAGGTCCTGATTCAGAAGTGTTCAGAAACAGAAAAGGATATTTTTCTTTAAATGTTCAGGTATGCATTAATTAGTTATCAGTTATCAAACAGTGGATTTAAATTTTAAACCCAATCACAGAGAAAGTATAAAGAATTATTTATTTAAAAGTTATTTTTATACTTACTGTGTGTCTGTATACTAGGCTGTTTGTGGACCATCCATGGAATTTTTAGATATAGTTGTAAGATGGCCAGGAAGCTACCATGATAGCTTTATATTTAGTGGAAGTCATGCAAACAAATACTTTTCTGAAAGTATTGACCATGTGTTATTGCTTGGAGATGGAGGTATGATTATATAATAACTAAAAAGTTATGCTAATTATAGTCATGAGATATTTTTGATTGTAATTAATTTTTTTTTTAAACGTTTTTGTATGGTAATCTAGAAGAAGATATTTACATGAGTCAACCAATTGGATTTGGAGATTCAACAGAACGAGTATGCAAATTAAATAGAAGTTTGTATGGACTAAAACAATCACCAAGGTGCTGGAATTCTAGGTTTAGGCAATTTCTGTTAGAATTTAATCTAGAACAAAGTACATCGGACTCGTGTATTTATTTTAATCATAATAATAATGAAACATTAATCTTAGCTATTTTTGTTGATGATGGTCTGATAGCGTCTAGTAGTGTAATAAAAACAAATACATTATTACAAGGTCTTGAACAACAGTTTGAGATAACACAAGGTAATCTAGATTAATTTCTGGGTATGGAAATAATTAGGTATACAGACGGATCAATACATGTACACCAATTAAATTATGCCAATAAACTAATTAGCAAATTTAATTTATTAGATGCGAAGGAATTATCTATACCAATTGATAGGTCGCATGGTGTAGAACATAATCTTACAACGAGTGATAATCAATTTCCATACAGGCAAGCTGTGGGAAACTTATTATTTTTATCACAAGTCACGAGGCCTGATATAGCATTCGCTGTAAACTATGTTAGTAGGTTTTTAAATAATCCAACGTCGGTACATTGGACTATGGTTAAACGTATAATTCGATACGTAAAAGGAACAACAAACTTTGGTCTATACTATAAATCTAACGTAAGTCTGTGCTTAAGTGTGTATTCAGATTCTGACTATGCAGGGGACTTAGTGACAAGACGGTCAACTTCAGGTCATGTGTTCATGCTGGGGCTGTCTACGGTGTCATGGCAAGCGCAAAGGCAATCCATAGTGACACTCAGTTCCACTGAAGCCGAATATATCGAGGCATGTGAAGCAGTCAAAGGATTGGTTTGGATCAACAGATTGGTCAAGGAAATCAACAATGACATAGAGTACGATCAACCAACAGTATACGTGGACAATCAAAGTACAATTCGACTAGTGAAAAATCCAGAGTTTCACAAAAGGACTAAACACATCGATGTCAGATACCACTTCATCAGGGAAAAGTTTGAAGAAAACTTATTTAAACTACAGTTCATTGGGACGGAAGAACAATATGCAGACATACTTACTAAACCACTTCCTAAAGATAGATTTGAAAAACTAAGGGAAAAACTATCATTGTTTAAATTGCATTAATTCTTTATTGTAGAAAATATTAATTACGGGGGTGTGTTGAATATAATTTAATATTGTATAAAGTACCATCATATTGTGCAACAACGACAGCATCGTTGCTATTAATAATGTGCAAAATCACGCCATATCATGCGATATATTTATTAGCGAATCAGATATTGTTAAACAGTGGCGTGAGACTTAGGTCAATAGGTCACTTGTATATAAGGCCGATTTTTAGCATACTGTCGGCACTACATTATAATATTTCTTATGTGTACGTCATGCGTTTAGTAAATATTACTTATTACTAAAAGCAGTGTAGTCATTTTTGTCCAGATCGATCTACAAACATAATCCTTAAACTCAACAGGTCATGGGCCCAGACACCTTATCTGGATAAACTTGGACTTCAAAGGAACTACTCTCTGTACAAGTAATTTTTGTTTTTCTTCAAAGTTTTATAAACAGGAAAAGTCAAGATGGACGATTCAGTGAAAATAACAAAATTATCTGATACGGGAAATTGGCCGTTGTGGAAATTTCAAATGAAGGTAATTTTCAACTCATTTGAACTAACGTCAATAATAACAGGAGAGTGGAAAAAGCCTAGTTCTAAAATAACAAAGACAGATAAGGAAACTGATGAGGAAGCTAGAGCTAGGTGGCATAGGTTAACTATTGACTGGAATAGAGCTGACGGTAAGTGTCAAAAACTAATTGTAACTTCAGTGGACAATGGTCCATTACAGAATTTGATTAACTGTGAAAGTGCGTATGATATGTGGGAAAAACTTCTCGCTATTCATGAACAAAAGTCTGAAGCAAGTATACATTTGCTTCAACAGAAATTTTTTAGTTATTCAATGGAGGCGACTGATGATATGTCGACTCATATTTCCAAAGTAACAAATTTGGGAATGAGACTGAAGCAATCAGGGGAACCAGTAACCGACAGTATGGTTATGACGAAGATATTAATTACTTTACCTGATATGTATAATCATTTTTACAGTGCCTGGGACTCTATCCCAGCAGTTGATAAAACAATTAATAATTTAACAAGTAGATTATTAATTGAAGAATCAAGGCTACAACAAAGAAATTTGTCAGTGATGGAAAATCAAAAATCAATAGCACTAACGGCAAATAATCCAAAAAGGAATTGGAAATCTGGAAATAAAAATAAAGATACCAGAAAACCAGGTAATTGTTATTTTTGTAAATTACCAGGGCATTGGAAAAGTCAGTGCAGAAAATACTTAAAGAATCAAGAAAATAAGAAAACACACGGAGAAACAAGTAAAAGTGATGATGGCAGTGCATTTATTACTGGAACAGTGTGTACAAACGATATTGAGGAGAGTTGGTTACTTGACTCAGGAGCATCCGATCATATGTGCGGTAAAATAAATTGGTTTTATAACTACGTATTATTTGACGAACCAATTCAAGTAAGAATAGGCGATGGTTCAATTTTGTTAGCAAAAGGAAAGGGTAATATAAAAATATTATCATTTGCGAACAATAAATGGAATAATAATTATTTATTAGACGTATTATATGTGCCGGAATTAAAATACAATTTATTCTCATGTTGTACAGCATTAGATAAGGGTTAACGCTTTCATCAGATAAAAATAAGTGTATGTTTTCAAGAAACGGACAAATAGTCTGTACAGGTGAGCGACAAGGAAAATTATTTAAATTAGAGTTCAAAGTCATTACGCTCGATAAAGAAGAACCACAGGCAAATATTATTATCAAGGACACATTACAGTTATGGCATGAAAGGTTGAGTCATCAAAATATAAAGTATGTTAATAATATATTAGAAAAACATAATATAAAAGTGTCAGATAACAAAAATCATTTTTTCTGTGATGCGTGCATAATTGGTAAACAACACAAACAAACATTTAAGTCTAGTACAACGAACACAACAGCTGTAGGAGAAATAATACACGCAGATTTGTGTGAACCGATGGAAACAAATTCTATTGGGGGTTCAAAATACTTTTTATTATTTAAAGACGATTATTCACATTATAGAATAGTTCATTTTATAAAACATAAAAGTGAAGTAAAAGATTTAATCGAAACTTTGATACGTAAAATAAAAACTGATACTGGTTTTAAGGTCAAAGTATTGCGAACAGATAATGGCTTAGAGTTTGTTAATAAAGAAACAACTAGTGTTTTACAGAAATATGGGATAAGTCATCAAACAACAGTTGCATACACACCGGAACAAAACGGGAAGATTGAACGAGAGAACCGGACAATAGTAGAAGCCGCAAGGAC